>VYYJ01001240.1:0-33928 GCA_021029165.1 Cyphoderus albinus | reverse complement strand
GAAATAGCTTCAAACAAAGAGCTATGGTGAGTGTGGTCTCAACTCAACATAAACACCTTTTTCATTCACCCTACAGATATTTTTATCATCATCTAACTAAAAGCATATTCTAGGAGAAATAAAAAATCCTTAAGCTGAATAACACCTCGAGGACAAAAACCTTTCTTGCTTTTATTTTTTTACCGAAAAAAGACGTTGTTGCCAACAGCCAATTGCAAAAAATACGCATATCGATATACTTTAGGTATATATTATACTCCATCTGCTTGTTTTTTCCACTTTCTCCAGCAGCGAGCGAATCACCAGAAAATTGTACTTAAAACGTAATTTTCCTTATTTCGTGTTTCATATTATTGCTGCTCCCGTTTTCTGACGCGAACCGAGCATAATGCAGAATACAAATCTTATTCAATACGAATATGAGTGCGGCGGTGGCGTCTCCAAGTGTACGAGGGAAAAGGAGTGAAATCAAATAAATTTCAATTTTCATTCATCTTCTTCCAAGCGAATGCATCTACAATGCGAGTCGTTTACATGTAAAACTAAAATGTTATACACCTTTATAAAACC
Organism: Cyphoderus albinus; assembly: GCA_021029165.1. Lineage (NCBI taxonomy): Eukaryota > Metazoa > Arthropoda > Collembola > Entomobryomorpha > Paronellidae > Cyphoderus > Cyphoderus albinus. The sequence continues at coordinate 33,358 of VYYJ01001240.1, read as the reverse complement.
TGTTGTTATTTTGCTGTTGTTTACATCAAAAAGGAAATAACGTTGTAAAAGTAACAGTATTTTACACAGGTGATGCTAGAGTAACTCGGTAAAGTTGAACCATTTCATGTGAACCTTTATGCGTTCATTTCATCTCCACGAGCACTTCTTGCTCTTTTTCTTTCTGGATTTTTACTTAGAGTGTGTGCAGTCATTGTGTCATGAAAAATTTAATAATAATACGAAATATCATGGTTTACTATTTGAGCACATACTAAAGGAATAAAGTACACGTTATTTTCTTTCTGAATGTAAAATGTGTCTAACAATAGCTGAAAATAAGCTCGCGTTTACCACTATAAAGTGAAGGCATATTTAGATACCCTCATCGCTCATGCTTATAATGATTGTCATTATTACCTAGATATGAACATGAATACAAGCTTCGCGATTGTTATTGGTGTTCAAAAAGAGTATGTTTCAGAGAAAACTTTTCCATTTTCTTTTCCCCAAATGTACAAGTACATGCCTGATTTACTTGCAAATTGCGAAACTGTCAGGTGCAATTTACATAAATCAAAAATTGTTTCCTATTCTTTTCCAATCAAGATGATGGATGGAAATGATAATGTTCCTCCTGGAAGATGTAAAATGTGAGGAAAAGAAGAAAAGTTACTTTACGTGAAATATGAACTCTCATCTCGGTCTGATATTTTAGTAAATATCATATGTATGTATATGTACATACATTATCTAGTACATTTTTGCACTTCCCCATAAACTATATCTCGCAGATTACAAAAATTGCATTTATTTAAACATACATATTTCGAATTCCTCGGATCAGGTTTAAGAGTAATTTTTCTGCAGAATAAAAATACAACAATATTTCCTCACACTTTAAAATACATTTTATAGTTAATAATTTTACAATGAAATTTTGCAAAGTAAAGAAAGCACCCAACAACCTTTTGGATGAAAAACTAAAAACTTGCTTAGCAAACAAAAAAGTAAAAATTCGGTGTACAAAACTCTTCTTTTAAAATAATTAAGTAAGAGAGTGGCACCAGATAACCTTCCCCTTCTTTCCAAGTGATTTTTGCATCATGTGTTTGTAAAACAGAAAGAGTAAAGAGTGGAGACTTGGCATTGGCATGAGTCTAATTTTAACCACCCCATCAGAAAGTAAAGTGGCATAATAACCAGGGACCCTCAACTTTTAATATTGTAGACGCCGGGCATTAATAAAATGTATAAATATACGATGGGAAAAGGGGAGAAAGAAGAAAGGAAAATGAATAAAGTTGCTAGAATTTTCAAGTTAGTAAGTTAAGACTGCACCCTTTCCCAAGATACCTCTTGTCTTTCCTTTTCCTGTTCTGCAACGTCGTTTTAAAATGAAGGCATTTAATTAGACAAATGATGGTTGTACGCACTGCTAGTTCCGACTCATAGGCCATTTCCTGCAAATGACGAAAAACTTAGTCACTCTAGTCTTGAAAGAATGACTTTGAGGTATGCCGGGCCGGACGATCTACACTTTGGATAGCTAAGTACAGTTAAAAGCATGTACAAAATACATGCCTACTAAAAGACGTTTTAAAAAGTTGACGCAAGAACCTGTCCTTTTGTCTCGGTTGATATTACAACGACTTTCCTTTCTATTCGACTTTAACACTTATAATGATCATAATGGCTTGAAACGTCTTCTTTATAAGGAAATGGAGACGCTTCTCTTTTGAAATGGGTGCAAGACGCTAAATGTGTTGTGAGACTTGAAGAATTGCGAAGAAGAGACCAGCATACTGAGCAAAGCGAGCACAGAGAAAGAAATAAAGAAGAAAAACAACACTAGTTAACTCTGCGTTCCACATATTTGGCCCCGCTCGTCTTTCTTAACTTCTATTAAGTCACTTGCTCATTCAGCTCGCTCACTCAGTCACTCAAGTGAAGTGAACCGCCATTCCACTAGATAAGGCCCATTAGCCAGAAATGGCGAAATAGATCGGAGACATCTTGTTCAGGTATTGTGACAACTGCTAGTTTTTCTATGCGAATCTCTCCTATCATTTCTAAAAGAAAAGGGAACAAGGACAAACTCACATCTCGCTTAGTTTAAAGTTTTTTCCAGACATCTGGACGAAGATGTGGGACAAATTCACATATGGACATATTCCCCACTTTTCCCACCATCCGTTCAGTATAATTATAATTATGTACAATGGAGTAAGAAAATGAGTTCTTTAAAAATGTGCCGCTTGAAAGCGGTTATAATTGAGTTTTCCGAGCATGGACGTATGGTACTGTAACATATTTTTTTGGCACTGTTGAAAAATCTCGAATAAAGTTCCACTTTTTTGTTGACGGGCGAAAGACATTACAATCCAGGTGTCACAAGTCTTAAATATGAGGGTTACATTAATGTATGCCGATATTTGAGTTCATCTAAACTTTTCTTGCCATTAAGACATGGTTTCCCAAATTCATAACGAATAATCTGGCATAATTTCAATTGAAAACATTTAGAGGTAAAAGTCCAACCCTCTAGTCGTTACTAGATAAATTGCATATCATATAAAATTGGTAACACCGAGTCGGATAAGTTTTCCCTAAGGTATAAGTTATTTTTTAGCCCAAGATATGAGGGAAGTGCTGGACGTTTGTATATTCACGGTGCACATTTATTTTAATCTTATTACGCTTAATTTATTCATACATGTAATTCGCTGTAAGTGATATAAAATGTGAATTCAACCCTAAAGAAGCGGCAGTGAGCATCCAGCGAAGGAAACAAAAATGAGTTCACTTCTTCACGGTGAGCCAAGCCTTTGTCTCTATTAAATGTATGTTCGTGTCATTCCATTACGGTTAGCAAAACTTACACTAACTAGTCATCAACTTTAAGTTTTACTTTATTAGACGCTTTCCTTTGCCAACGACGAACAATAAACATCTTCAAGTGTGAGTTAAGGGGCGATATTAATTGCATAAGCGGCATAAGCCTGATAAGTGAGAGTAATAAAGTCAGCAGTTAGAGTCTCCATTCTCATTCTTTCTTAACTTACAAAGAAGTAACAAACAAAGAAGCAAAGGATCTACGGGGAAAAGGCTCTCTCTACAGCAGTTGTGTGTTAAGAAAGAGAGAAGTGATGCACAGTTAGTGATGAGCCGTGTTTATAGTTAAGTATATTTTCGCAATGACTATAAGAAACTGTTGCTTTCTCTCCTTATCCCTTGTCCTTCCTTTAAGCTTTCATACTTTAGTCAAGGATGACATTAATTAGAAAGTAAAATCTACAGCAAAAGTTGGCAAACAGTAACCTCTGTCTCCTACCGCTGTTTACAAAAAGCGAAGACTGAAGACACTTTTAGAATAGGGTAAAACATTTTGACCACTCTTCAGGCTTCATTTCATGCCAGGTACACGTTTTCGAAAATTCATTGTTTAAGTTTGCACCATTCTAGTTTTGAAGTTTGGGTTCATTTACAATTTAGTTGTGTATTTTGGTGTCTGTGTTGATTTATTCAATAGAGTGTGAATTTTAGAAATTGTCCACATTTCAAGAAAGGATTTGCTGTGGTGAATATTTTCATTTGGGGCCGCTGATGTTGCATCACTCCCTCAATAGCCGTATGCATCAACTACAATAAATCGTACTCAACGCTTCTTACAAGAGCAAAATAATTCGCATGCATTTAGCAGAACTCGTGACACAGTAATTATTAATGACTAAAACTTGAACAATTAACTAACCGTTGTGAGATTCGCATGGAACTTGGTTGCGGTCTTTACCTACCAGTACCACACACTCTATTTTTACATTATTACATCGCCAATTTTTCATAGAATTGCATTCCTTTGTATTGCAAATACAGGGCGGAAGGGTGAAAGCATTGACAAATAACGAATGCACGTCGTCTCGCCCAGCTATTTTAAAGAGTCCTTAGTATTAGTATTTTGGGCGCCATTGTAGAACGCAGCGAGTAACCATAAAGGAGAAAGCGAGAGAGAAAGCACAAAGTGCATTTTGATGTTGTGCCTGTGGGTAGTCTCCTCCTAACAATAACTTCATATTCATCTCTCTACTTTGCCCAGCCATACAAAATGCTTTCACTGTGTCAGCTTAGGAAACACTTGCTTGCTACTTACTTTCTCTTCTCTCGCACACAATGCCTTATTTTCTAGCCCCTTTATTGTGTCTTTTAAATTAATGTGGATGAATGAGGAAAGTGTGCTCGTGGTAAGAGACATTATTATTGTGGTGAAAGCCAGGCAGTACACATAAGCCTCTTCACATTAGTATATGATAGTGCGTCATCAATATAACTTGCTCGTCTTGTCCTCCCTTATTTTCCTGTCGAACCTGGATCAGTGGACTTTTGATGGAACGGAGACCTGACTATACTACACCAATGCTTTCATTGTATTTTATAATATCATTATCTTCAAATGGACACCCAAGATCCCGTTTATCCATCGCGCACATTTCATGGTTGAATATGTGCAGATGGCGAAAGTCAAAAGTGTCGTAAAGGGAAAGGGCATTTCACGAGAATGAACTATATATGAACTCGATAATTGGCTCCCTCTATTTACACAAAAATGCAAAAACGTGATCGTAGTGGAATTTGCACATTGTGTTTCTAAAAGGAAAAGGCCAACACAGGCTCAACATACATAGACAGAAAGTAAAGATGACAAGTGCTTCAATCTATTCGGAATGAATGATGAGAGCAATGACTGGTCAAAAAAGAATTTACTGACATAATTTTAGGCATCGGCAGTTTGCACTTACTCGACTTTACAATAAAGTCAGACTTGGGGAAATAAAGAATAAAGCTTTCACGTTTGCATATAAACTTTAGTTTCGAACCCACAACCAAAGCCACAGACTAGTGGATTAGACTAGTGGTGATAGGACTAGGACTAGGATAGGACTAGACTAGTGGATTAGACTGTGTTATAAAGTAGACGAGAATGTGTTGCGTTTAGCGTTACTCTTTTGGCAATAGTTGTTGATGACTGACGACGCTGCTTTTTAAGCTTTTCGGCCAAAAGGGTAAAGTTGGGCAAACTTTATCTACTAAACTTTATTTATATAAATCAATATATTTATTGAAAGAATTCATGGTTCGTAATATTTAAATTTGTGGAGCGAATGGGACGTGACAGTAAATAAAGGCGACACTAGGTACAAATAGAACATTATGCTAGATTTCTGTAAATATTCTGGCATGACATACATAATGGAACAAAAGAGTTCACGGGTGAATTGAATGTGCAAATGAAAACAAAGTTACCTTTGTACAAGTAATGTAGGAGGCGGGGTAAATCTAGGAAACAGCTGAAGTTGTTGACATCCGAGACTCACACAACATGAATCATGGACCTACATGACTGGTGAAAATCCTGAAAATCTAAATATATTTTCTTCCTTCACCATCATCGTCATGTTCGTCATCACCCGCAAAAGAATCCCATTACTCACTGCTAGATTCTATTAGACGAAGTTGAGGGAAAATTGCAAAATGGGATCAAAAAGTCTGCAATATTTTGTAAATCCCATCAGTCTTGACTTTATTTATGATTGTACAACAAAGAGAGTTGCCGCTGTTTGCTCTGTAGTTACGCTGCCATTGAATGGCAGTAACAGCAACAGCCAGAAAGATGAAGGGAAAGGAGAAAGAGGAAGAAAAGGAGGCAGAGAGAGGAGGCTTGCCTAAATCACCGTGTGTGGCTTTGTTAAATAGATTTATGAGTAAGTATTCAATTAAACAACGCTCGACACCGTAGGAAGTCAGCGATAAACTCTACAGGGCATCACATCCCTTGTCGCCAAACTACACTAGTATTAGCATTAATAGAACAGAACCAACAACATGAAATAACAAAGACACACAGCAGAAGCAATAACATGAAGAGTGGCGGTCCGACTTCTCTGCTCACGTAATAGTTTTAAAGGCAGGCAGAGCATGCAACAAGAAAACATTATTAAATGAAATAGCAACAAACTGAATGGAAAGAGCGGCAGCAGCAGCATCTCACAAACACTCACGCCATGCAGACAGTTGCTCTCTCCGTTTCCCAAGCATGCCAAGACAATAGCTACCAATATTTTCCCCTGTCAAGTCATAATCGCAATATACCACTTTTCCTAATCATGGTCGGTCGGTTTGAACACATTTAATATATGTCTTGAGCTGTGTACATACCTATTGCCACACAAGACTTAACTTAGTAAAATCTTTCCCTTCAAGCAACTTTCCATTTGTACTCACTTTCCCCGAGTGTGCCTTGGATGCGACTCGACTCGTGGATAGGAAAAGGAAACCTAGATCGAATGTGTGTAAGCCAAACAGTCATTCCCAAATAAGTTCCAAAGCTCATTTCTAATTTATTTTCTTTACAGCGCAAACACAACTAAATGGATACGTGTGTATCTTAGCCAGACCAAGTCAACATATATTCGATACTGCCTTGAACCAAGCCTGGCCTTTAAAAATTGTACTTGTATAGCACCGAAGTACGTACTTACGTACACTGTACTGAGCTAAGTCTGACCTTTTAACGACGTTGCATAGAATTTGCTGCTTCTGCTCTATCTGAATCAACAAATGCCTGTGCATGGACATCTCTATTGGTTAGCTGCAGCATAAACTGTATGCGAATCTCTTTTTACCTTCAGGCGGTCTAACAGAAAATCATTATGAAATTTTTGAAAAATACTTTCTTGAGTTTTAGTTTCAGTTAATTGTATAAAGTCAACTTCAATATCACGGTTCAGGGTTTATTATTTTCTTTTGGATGATGATAAATGAGATACAAACCTCATCAGCAAAGCAAAGTTGCTTGTAAGTTCTTACAATATAATAATTGCAAAGCGTTCGTAATTACTTGGTTAAAATTTGAAGTGAAAGTAAGGTTTTGTCTAGTACTTAAAATGTAAACCCACGCTGAAACCAGTTTTAATTGAACTCCGTACCATAAAACTATGAAAACAATAGTTTTCAGACGGCTGTTGGTTAGAAGGCATGTAAAGTATGAATAACTTACAGAATCATTTCATTTTGTTATTATAATCTAGCAGCTAGCAACTCTGTACGCCTACTTGACCGGGGCTTTTACGTTGCACTTATAAAATATGATTATCATTTACACGGAGAACCAGATGAAATAATGATGATAGCCGACTTTGTTTGAGCAAGGAGAAAATTAATACAACATGCATTATTTTGCGATACATATTTATATCAAGGTTATGTTTCTCAGTAATGACAACAATCATTTTGTACGTGTCTAGACTCCAGAGAGATAATAATAATCTTGTATACGCGCACCCCAAACATGGCATAGATTTTGAGTATGCGGAGGCAGTGCTGGAAATATTTACTGACGCTTTACAGGGGAGCATTGAAACCGTGATTACGATGATGATGAGCAAAGCCATAAGCAAAGGTATTTCGTAGAATCCACCTAAGAACAACGGAGAAATGTAAAATGCCGCTTGTCAGTCTAACACGCATTCATTGCTTTTCCAGTTTTGGAATTAGAATAGGAAGATTTCTGTATAACTTTATGTTTATAGCCTTTTGTTTGGTTCTATTTTAATCCTCTCTGTTCTACCTTGTGGTTTTTGCTATCTCTCTAAACATCACATTCAAAATTTATGGGAACTAAACTAGTAAAATTATTTTTACTCCTAAAAATAAATTCAAATCCTTGCGTAAGCTCAGTATGACAAACTCAAATTGCAAAATAATCATCCGAAAACTTGCATCAAACTCGCATATTCAAATCATGAAATTTTATATGTATCAGAGTGACAAAAAATAAAATTGTTAGTCATGGACATTGCAATATAAAAATTCGATATTTTTTCTTACCGATTTGCCTGCTCAATCTGGAAAAGTATCTGGAGCACCTCCTCTGCACTGGAGATTTGTCTCACAACTGAAATGATATAATTTTATTAAATTGAAGTTAATTATAACTTAATTTTTACATGAATCTGTTCGGTAGTTCCTGAGATTTCCATTTTCCAAAATTATCATTTTTTACACGCTGAAGGAAGCGCTTAAGACTTACCGTCAATACGGAGGGAATCGTTGGTATACGATAAATCTTGAAATATCGACTGCAGACGCAGCAGACCTGTAATAGGGGAAAAAGAAAAATGTTCAAGTACATTAACGCGATATTTCCTTACTTCTCCTTTACGCCCATCTCAATCTGCGATGTAGGCACCTATACATTTAAACGGACGTGCTCATGAGCAAGATAAGGTTAAATACGTGAATAATACACAAAAAATACGAGAAAGAGATGATGATGATACTTTCAGCTGAGCCTCTTTTAACATTCATCCGCGTGCTCAAATCTTATGTCCGCTGGAGAAAGGAGGAAGGAGGAGGAATAAGAAAGGATGAGAAAGGAAATGATATAAAAATCCAGTTGTATTGTCTTGCCACCAGCGTTTTCTGAAACCCTGCATCACATTCCATTCATCTATTCTATTTCTACCCTTCATTTACCCAGACAGTACACGCTCCACGACATACCAGCCAACACACCACTGCTTTCTCTTTTGTCAATTCCACGTTACATTCGTATAACTCCACACATCACATCGCATCGTGGAGCGTAATGGTGAGTATTGGAGAAGGGCTTAAGGCAATTACTCACAGAGTAATACCTTTTGTTGACAAGCCCAAGGGGCCATAAAGCCAACCAGGCCAGCTCGACATGCGGAGCCTCGATCTCACAAATCATTGCTTGCCACTTTTATATATTTCTATATAGGTAGGTTCCTACATACACTCATACTACGTACATTACGTACGAACTGCCCGTAACGTGCATTTTTATGGAAATAATGGAGTTTTCACTCTTTCTTTCCACTTTCTAGGATCTTGTTTGCTCTGAAAATTCAAATTTTATTACGAGTTCTTAACCCCCTTTCTGGATAGTCAGCGGAAAAAAGTAGCTGTAAAATTAGGTCTGTCTAATGTTCACCGAGGGGCGAGAGGGACGCTGGGGGTGAATGCAGTCAGATTCTGGAAGGGAAAAGAGTCGTGCAGCAGAAATAATGGGACGAAATGGAATGATCAAATATGCTGACACGTAGACGTAATAATGTATGTACTAAATCTTCTCGTCTGCTATTTTGTAAATTTACTTATTGTTGTTAAACACGACCTTCACTAAGCATCTATTTTATCAATGCCATGGACGTTGGATAGTTGTGTTTTGTGTAAGGGACAGCAACAATTGGCATGCGACGCTGACCCTTCCAATTCTTGAAATTTACAACTATACCATGTTTGTCAAGCCATAAGACAATGAGTGAAATAGCTGGTGAAAGCAGTTGTTTATAAACATAATCCAAAATTCTTCCCAGAAATATATACAAAATGTTTTTGTCATAAAATGGGTGTTATGCATAACGAAGGAAAGTGGAAATGCGTAGTAAAATAGATTTAGGCAATATTATAACATTAAAGAGAAAAGGTCTCCGTTTTCCCTCTTTTTTGACCGTGGTCATGTGAAAAGGACACTGGAGGCAATTTGTGATCATTCATAGTGGTCACTTGGTTGGCTGAATTTCTCCTCTTGGTTTTCATTTCAAGGAAGGAAGGGATTTTGAAAAATGCAATAATAATAATTTTGTTCAAGTGTATAGTTAATGCGCTTTGATTTTGTTTATTGAATAAATCTTTAATTCTATAAGGCAAGGTATATACATTTTAATCCAAAATACTATACCTGCATTTGAAATGGAAAATATTTTTTTTTTGGGATTTAATTTGACGTTCGTTCAAGATAATTAGCTATTATTGTTTCGTAGAGGAATCAAATATTTGATTCCTCGAATCGCTCTGATCGCTGCGATATATGTATTGTACAATATATATTATACAATACATATATCATAGTGCTTTTCCAGCGATGCTATGTGTAGTGCAGAACTTGATAGTGAATTTTATAATACGAAATCTTAGTTTTCCGCATGTCTTCAACGCGACATCTTAAGGAAGAATAATTTCTGTTTCAGATACAATCCACTATTCATGGTGTCATTGATAACCTGTGCTATTGAAACTGTTCAGTCCAATGTCTTATTCATTTTCCAGTGAAAACCACGTATTTACATTTCAACTGACAAGAAACAATCCTTATACTAAACCTTATTTATCTAAACAAGCCTTACTTACTAATAGTTGCCAACTTGGAAGTTTCAGTGCAATGGAACCTATATCAGTAAAAAGAGAAAGTGGAAATGAGAAGACAAAAATTGGAGTCAGATCTTAATCACCTATGAATTATCAACAAATGTTCAGTCTTGACGGAAAATGAAGGAGGTAAAAACGACGATAGAGGTAATAGTGGTAGGAGAACAATCTGTCTGTTTGAGGAATGAAGATTGTGACAGGGACATGAAACCAACTTTTTCTCACGAACACAACCAGCCTTCATTTTGTGTTCAATATAACGCTACGATGTTTCCCTACATTTGAGGTGATAGTAACAATTGCTAAGAGGTACGCCGCTCCAAGTCTTTTCACACAAATTTAATCTCTTGAATTTTTTGCCAGCTTGGAGAAAAGATGAGCATCATTGGGCTCATCTTCTTTTGTCATCATCATCATCAGTAACAAGGCCATCATCCATGGAGCACCACACCATCACCACTAAAGTAAGAATTACCATCAGTATTTTCATCTATTTAAGTTGTTCTTCCCTCCTTCCCATTCCCCTCCCCTCTCCAGGAACAAACGACATGACATTACGCACAACGACATTTTATAAACACATTGCACCTAAACACATCCGCCTATACCAAACCCTATCCGGATAACGAATAACGTAGTAAAGGTAGATTTTTGTAGTTTTTCTAGGAAACTTTCTACCTTTATTTGAAAGGTTTTTTATATAATTATAGAAAGGATTCAGCATTTATGTACACCTAGGTACCTATCTCGTAGCAAGTACATGACTTGTAGGCATTGTCATTCCCTGTAGGTCTTTTCCATTTCGGATAGGTAATCGTCATCATCTCATCACTGTCTTCACCTACAAGTAAGGCGTTTCAGCACAGCCATTTGACTACACATCTAGAAATGAAAGAGGAAAAACAAACAGGATAAAGAAGAAAGGAGGAGACGAAAAGCATCTTCGTTAACCAGGTCTTAATGCAGGATCTAAGACAAGTAAAACTATTGGACGTACGTAGGAGTTGTAGTAGTGGACGGAAAAGCATTATTTCACAACATGAAAATTGCTTTGTGATGTAACCAAGTTATCCCCCTTCCTGCGAAACATTAATCTTGTCCATATGCGTGAGTCATTGTTGACATGTCCTTTTCAATTACCTCAGCTATTTCATGAAACTTTTCACCACTGCAATGCAATAAATACCCGTTGTCAGTTCACATTTCTCTTGTTTATTAAGTTTTTGCAATTTGTGCAAAAAAAGTATTGCAGCTAATCCAATAATTTTGGATAGGCTGCTGCTAGATAAAATATTCCATATAAGCAACAGACATAAACGATAAAGTTGTTGAGAAAGCAGAGTGAGAGTTGTTTACCTCTTCAGTGCAAGTTTCAAAACGCGATAGTAAGCAAGAATATTTTTTAGGTTGTATCAACCAACAACTGGATGACTTACATAGGCAATAAACAAAATTATTTGTGTTTAATATTTGCATATAATTTTATATCTGCAAATTTTATTGCAAGGCGCTGGGGTCCTTTTGTGTTTTATAATAGGCAATCAGTTAAGTTCTCACAACCCGGTCACGTTCAGGACTATCCATAACCTCGCATACTTTCTCTTGTCTCGATGCTCGTTTGACTATCAAATACACATGTTTTGCAAACTAAATATGCTGCAAAAGCATAAATTTTTGATAACACTTGGTTTTAGGTCAACATGGCCATTCTTAAGTTTCGGAAACTGATCATGGACTGCGCCACAGTAGTTAAAATTTTTAGGTTAGTGCTACAACACTTAAAAGTGTTGATGAGTTCCTTCTCAGTGCCTTATTTAACACACAGAAGCTACATTCCTAGATTCACTTTTATATTTCTCAATCTGCAATTTTGAGTGAAACAGAGATAGTAAACATCTCCTTGAAACTTATTCATAAATTAGAGGGAAGGTGGAAGAAGCAGGCGCATGCGGAAGATTTGCCCTTACTATTAAACACATGTGTTCTCAAGATAAACTTCCTTTTATTCCGACATTTTTTCTGCAATGACGACTGCACTTAAACCGGAATTAGTCTTGTCTAAGTGCACATTTGCCAAAAAGTTATAAAGGAAAGTGAATTACGGAGGACGTAGTATCTCATCGGGGTAGAAATGTAAATAGATTTTGGTTGAATAAAATTTAACGGATTTAACTAAGTCTAAAGATTGCTCGTGCTTTAATAATGCATTGGGGCAATAAATGAGAAGAAAAGCTTACACAGAGTTTGCAAAAAATGGTTGCAGAAAAGCCACAAAGACTATGTGCCTTCCGCACAAAAGTACCGCACATTTATTGTTACAGAGTCAATATTGAAGCATGAAAATAACATTCAATGCAGGCACAACGATTTTAAATGAAGCATCTACGCAGCCAGACGTCCAGATTTCAGTTTATATTGAATCTTATAAACATATGCACACGTAGAAGTTCAGTTGGAGCAAGAAGATACTAAAAGCAATACGGAAAGTAGAACTAGCAAAGAGTTTTCGACGGACAGTCTGAATAACTGGCTCCGCAATGATAGTGTATGTATACTGTTTTCAACAAATATGTATAAACTACATACTTCCATGTTTACATTGGATTTGAACATAATTGTTTTAGCCCATGCCAGAAAGCCAACAAATAAGGATTATATTTCACTGTACGTTTTCACAATAAGAAAGAATGGAGGTTTGCCATGTCAAACACAGACTGAACAAAAAGAAAAAGAAAACTGCTTGCTTTCCGCTTTTCAATTCTTTCTATTTCAGCCCTTTTGGGAAATTCCAAGTTTTTACTCGGGTTTCTCCCTCTCCTTCTCTCTCTGTGTTCATTTCCATGTATATTTTTTCTATATCTTCTTGTCTTATTTTCATCAGTAATCAGAACGAGCCATGGGAAGACAAACGCAGGAGCGAGGGGCATCACTAAAAGAGTCGACTGATGCATTAAACTTGCAATATTTTTATGGTTTTGATCGTGATATGGCACATGATGCTCAAACTTTCTGGTGTGACTAGTGCAATAAGAGTCCTTGAAATTGCGATGGATATGAACACTAAATGGAGAACCATACATTTATGTGGAGAAAGAAAGCGAAGCACATCATAAGTTTTTATTTGTTACGTCATCTCGCTTCCAAAATGCATTTCCCCTTTCTGCATTTTCTTTCTGCCTTTTTATTATTATTGTTATACGAATAATCTGTACCTATGAAATACGTCCAGACTTACAGAAAAGCATTATCCTTTCCATTCCTTTTCCCTTCCCATTCTTGCTTCCGTTTCTTCTTGGTTTATTTCATAGAGTGAAAGTAAAAAAGTAAAAGTAAATACAAAGAGGAGACGCGAAAAAACGACGCTCAAAGCAACATGGTGCCATCATCATCACAATATGAGGATGAAAGGAATAAAAGGAGAAAGGCTCATCACTCCCACTGCATGCTCAACAACAACTGTTACTCGGAACGTTGCTGGTTATATTACTTCATATGTCATCCCCCTTTTAAAAGGAAATAAAAGAATGGAGGAGAAAAGCTGCTAGTTTTTCTTTTACCACATTATTCTTGCCATCAGTAGCATTACAACCACAAATGTAGTAAAGTGTGACAATGGTGCACTATACGCACCACTTCGAAGGCGTATCCTGCCATATTGCCGCCAATACTAATATTCAGTTGTCGTCTCGTTGACAAGTTAGATAAACAAGCGCCTTTATGACATGCCCTTGAAAATATGACGGAATTGAATCCGTTTGTGCGTGCTCTTCCTAAAAATAGAAACATTTTTATACATATTTTCCTCCTCCCAATATAAACATTTACTTACTACTGCAGCTTACCGTAGATATAAGAAAGCATCAGATGAATGAAGATAAAGAAAAAGCTAATTCCGTTTATAAGCCATATTTTTCTTTTTTATAGGCTGTTGCGGCCGTCTAACTATCTCGGTTCGCCATCGTCTTGGCTTGCTACTTGATTGACTGAAAAGTCAGGCGAGACAATGCCCTCCTACAACAATTGTCTCATCTTCAATATTGTACGAGTGCGTACATTTTATAGCATCAACAAAGTTTCTCATCTGAGAAATTTAACCATTCAAAGAACCTCAAAATAATATTCTTGAAAGCGTCATGAGACGATTGCAAGTGTAAATTCTTGGCTGCTGCGTTCTGCTTCTCAAAACGGTAAAACTCTTTCCTACTTTTCCACAAGTTGTAGTCAGCCCCAATCAGTACAATTTTGACATTCAGTACAAGTTTTCTTTGCTGAGGCGGTGAACAATGCTCACATAAGATGTTGCGCCAGTTACTACAAACCGTGGTTAGATATCAGATGTCATAAGGGAGGAAGTTGTACAAACTTTCTATTGTTGCGATATTGCAATGTGGCAATGAAAAACGATGATAAAATCCATTCATTGTAAAATGGGCGTAATGCTATATTTACTTTGCTGGCACATATAGGTAGCAGTAACATTGTGTGGTTCGATTTTGTGTTGCAATTTCAACGCAGGCTCAGGCTAGGTATAAATAGATGAACGTACTTACGTAATATTGTTATTACGATGGTCTACTTACAAAGAACTCTTTTCTTCCAGCATACTTGGCGAGGCGTTAAAAGACAGAGAAAGCAAGAAATAAAATGCTTTGATGGGATGTGATGATGCAAAAGAAGTGATGCACTCCTCTGGCAAGGAACGTTCTAATACAATCACTGGACATATCACCGTCTTTCTCGAAACTCCTCTGCTGGCTTTAGTAGACACTCAGGCTACATTTTCAATGGCTTATTGGCAGTTGGTAGTAGTGGCGGTTGTGTAGTAATCTAAGGAAACGGCATCGTCAAGAATAACGGCGAATCACACACATTGAGATGCAGTAAGAGACTACCACAGGGTAAAGATTGAATGCAGACGTGTATCTGAAACACGTAATAAAACGAGTATATTTCAACTAAACTCTATTCTTTCGAACGTTTTTGTCCTATGAACTTATTTCATTTCTCGTGGATGTACCTTGGTGAAAAAACCGAATAGAATGGTATCGCCGTGAAATTAGCCTTTAGGTGCACACGATATCATACAATATTGCATCACACACTTTTCTTGCCACTATTGCCACCATCCTTTTCCATTTCCCTGTTCGCATTTCCCCATATCTCACACGCAATTGTGTCGTTTGCCCATTCTCGGGGCAAATAAAAATGGAAAACGGCCCAAATAGTGGTCGTCATCATCTTGTGTGTAAGCATCCATC
The DNA here is from genome assembly GCA_021029165.1 of Cyphoderus albinus. NCBI lineage: Eukaryota > Metazoa > Arthropoda > Collembola > Entomobryomorpha > Paronellidae > Cyphoderus > Cyphoderus albinus. The sequence goes on along the minus strand of VYYJ01001240.1, from coordinate 17,891 downwards.
TGATTTCGCCGAATCTCCTGTATAAATAGATGCTTGTTTATCCTCTGCTGAGTGCTGTGTGAGTCAGTCAGAAAATATGTGCAAATGGATATTTCTGTAAGAAGGCGAGGAATTGCTGAGGCATATACAAAAGTTTGCAGCTTGCACGATTCATTCCCGTGCAACATAGTACTCTAAGAGACGTACATACAATAAATGGTCAGAAAGTTTCGTGGCGATTGTGTAGGAAGAAAGCGCTGAAGCTGACCTTCCTATGGCATAAACAACATTGAAGTGACAGCTAATAATGCTGTATAGCACCATCACACACATCACACATGTGATATTATTACGGAAACTTTTCTGATTTAATCTGACGTTCACTTGGACATTTGAGCTTGGTTTACTTCACATTTCTCATACTACTTACCCCAGAAAGGAATTCTGTTGTTGTACAATAAAAGTGAAAGTTGCTCACTTAAATAATTCTTCTTTTACTGCCATTCTTTTGCTGAATTCGATTCAGCAGTAATCTCCTCATTTTTTTGTTTCTTTCCTCGGTAATAACAAAATATTTCAATGTTGGATTATTAAGTTTGTCCTTGTCTGCTACCGCTCAGTTCCTTGATTTCTTCATGCTACGATAACAAAAATCGACTGTTTACTCGCTACACAAATATATCATCATCTTGCAAAAACAGCTCTGCCTTCGTCGAAACAACTTGTTTGTTGAAGCAACAAAAATGTAACTTTCCCCAAAAGAATAACAGTAAAAGGAGGGGAAGTGTGTATAAACACAACATACCCAGCTATATCTGAAGATATTACGGACATTTTATAAAATGTTTGTGCACCTATTATTATGCGTATAAACACAGCCCCTGACTCATGCCATAGACACATATTTATGCAAGCAATGATATCCGCTTGTTTGATGTCATTTCGTGATGTGAGGAAGGAGTTTGAAAAAATCAGTAAAAGAAAGAAGTAATCCAAATACATTCGAATGCAAACATGAATGATTGTGAGTGATCAGTCAGTCAACTGCTACGACGAGCGAAGGGAGTGGGAGCAGAGCATGAAGATTGGAATGAAAAGTGCGGTGCAATGATCAAAACAAATCCCACAGATGTGTTGCCACCATCCCACCATTTGGACCATGATGATGTGATGTGATTCTTCACATCCAACTGAACTTCTTGTTCATTCATCGATAAAAATATATGTACAGTTGTATAAGTAGCTGTGTATGAAGAAATGTGATTCTCCAACTGAGACGGATAGAGAAACTTCACTTCTCGACTGCGTACAGCTTGACTAGCCAACTTTAACAAGTTGTTTTTGTGTGCAACCAAATAACACAAGCTTCTTTCTGTGCAATGTTCTGTAGAGTTGAAGTTAAGTCATTCAATTCCCAAGTATTTCTGACTTTTTTATTATCACTGATTTTCCACTCTTTTTTATTCACGCTCTCTCCTCTGAATCGTTACGATTCGACGTGAATGAGTTTTTTGCTCAAATTCTGTGAAAATGGCGTAAGGTTACTTCCACGAAAAAGCGCCACAACCGTCAAAGTTGTATTGGCTTTATTGAAAGACAATGGGAAAAACTCAGTGTGAAATCATTGCTATTGTATAAAAGCTAACCTATTGTGTAGTTAGTACTTTTGGCGAAATTAAAACTGTTGCAAACTTTTTCAATTTTATTATTACCACAAGGAAAAACAACTTTCTACATCTAGAATCACGGAACATTGCGTGTTGATGTTGTAATTTGCTGACTTGTGACTTGAAAGTTGTTTTTTCTGTTTTTTTTCTCCGTTTTATGTATCAGTTTTAGTTTCAGTATTATCTCTGATCTGCTTTCACTGCTTACATTCAATCGTTTGCTATCATCAACAATAAATACGTCCAAACCGTACGAGTAACTTCCGTAAAGCTGACAAAAATCAAGTTTATATCTCTGCTTATGTTTATACACAGCGATGAAGAAAAGACCGTGTCAATGACAATGTTGATGGAAGACCGGATGAAAGGCCTGACTGTATAACCAATTTGTTTCTCAAATGTCAATTTTTTGTATGATGGCGCATCCTTTACTTGAAGCAGACCAGAGACCATGGAGCATATCAGGAGTAATAGAATTTTGACAGTGTACTAAGAAAACGAACGGCAAGAGTCCAGATGCAGACGTGAAGTCAGACGACTTGTTTCCCGTTCCATCTTTGCTTTCCCCTTTCCTCGCTGCTTGCACACGCACATCATCGTACATATCAACACCAGCATCATCGTCATCATTTACATCGCGCAACTACCTTTTTCTGTCGGCAAGCAGGAGAGAAAGGAAGACCTGCAAGTTTTTGAATTGTAGACGAAGAAAGCAGGTTATCGCTCATAACGTATTTTCTACACCTTCTATCAAAGAGTCCCTACGGATGTTCACAGCTTTCCCATCAGAATTCTCAATCATGCCTCAAGAAATTGAAATACTGTAAATGGGTTTTCCTGTCTTCCATAAAAAAGCAAACGATGTAGGAAGAGCTCCTGTTCAAACTAGGAAGAGTAAGTGCCATCCTTGCAGACATTCTACCTTGTACACGCTGTACCACTTCGCTCCGTCTCTCTCTAGTGTGCTCCGGACCGATCTTTTTACTCCATCTCTTTCGCTATATCTATCTACTTGTGCCTTCCCATCTCATGCACTATTTCATAGAATATGATCATATTCTTTTAAACTTCTTTCGCTCACTTTTTCATTCTTCTATTCACTCGTTCAACGTCGCATCGCAAGATCGACGGGCGGACAGTTTCACTCCACTTTTAAACTTATTCCCATCCTTTCCTTTTCTCTCTCCGATCTTTTCTTTGAAAAATGTAAAGATCAGAGCTATTCGCATATTATCATATAAAGTACAGAGCCAGCTTTTCAGATTCACATGTATTGGCAAAAAGTAGTCGCCACCAACGAAGCATATCTACCTAGACGAGCGAACGAGCCAGCAACCCACTCACCCATACGAGATTCTCTTATATAACTTTTCTCAATGAGCTGATTTAATGTACTATCTTTATATATGGACTCATTCCAATGAAATTGTCCATAACCATACTTTCACTCACTGCTGTTCTCTAAAAGAACGTGTCACTGCGTGCCCTTCCAGTTTAAAATCGTATAGTTGGGCTGGAGTAGCACCGTATAATTTTTGTTGTCCAAAGTACAATGTACCTCCGTACACTGTTACACTATTAGAATTTTCAAGGAAAAAGTAAAAAGTAAATTACGATGATGTGACCCGGTGTGACTTCCAGCAACATTTACCGTCTGACTCTGGAACCATCTGCCTTAAAGGAAAAGCTACTTACGCATTACTTTTAGTTCCACCTCACTCATATACACTTCAGCATGCACACATTCTCTCATGTAATGCAATAAATCACCTCCGTAAACACAATGATAATGGCACGACTGTATAAAATGTCTACTCGAAAGAATTGAGAGCATAAAACAAAATTGTTGACTCCATTCAAAGTTGATGAGATGAAAGAAGGCACACATTTTCGAAAAGACAGGACGGGCTCTCATCTCACTCACAGTGGCGCTTGTTTTCATAAAAACTAATTCTTTTCGATGATTCATACACAGTTCACGTGTACGCATTCTCACACAATCATCACTCGTCTCCTGCAAGGCGGCTCCCAAACCATAGCTTGTGTTCGCACATGAAAAAGGATGAAATGGTAATAGATGCAAATACTTACCCACTTGCTCTTGCAGTTTGCACACTTTGTTCAAAGTATACAAACTTCACATGTAGCTTGTACCTTGTTGTTGCACCCTGGAAGGTTCAGCTTTCCAGAGGAGTTCCTCTTTTCAACTTTTTATCCTGCCCCTATTTGTAAGATGTGAGCAGAGAATACATTTTTGATACATTATCTTCTGTCTTTCCCCCAGAGTGAAAAATAACTGAATAAAGGGGAAAAGGGGCCAGCTTCTTTCTGGTTCTTGCTGCGACGAAGACATGTTTTCTTCAAAGAATAATAATTCCTGTTTTTAGGTTTCTTGGCTTTGCATTTGCTTTGTAAAAACCTTGTGGAATCCTCAAGCATGGTTCCAGATAGTACCCTTGGCATGCATGCAAAACATATTATATAATGGCAAGTTCAAGCTGTGCATTTTAATGGAATAATGAGATTACGCTTCAACGGAGGAGTGGGTTCTGTCGAATTTAAAATGCACGTTGACAGTGCTGAATACGTAACATTTTTATCCCGTTATGTCCTTACAAAGATTAAAAATGTGGGACACAATGTACTCACTCCCATTCTGAACACAATCCTATCAAATTCTTCACTAATTTAAACGGTTTCAAGACCAACTCTAATACTATTGAAGACACCTTAATTATGCTATGCATGCTGATGTACTACACCAGTGGTATAGTACAATTTAACCATACGGTTTGTGATGTAGGATAGGTGAAAATGAATTGTAAAAAGACGCTTTGACGATGTCTCCAACTTGAGGCTATCTTTATTACAACATGCCTAGGACATTTTTCACATTAATTTGGAACTTTGAACATATTGCATAATGCCCAAGTGGTTTGAAGTATTAAAAAAAATGAACGACACCCATTTGCTCTAGAGTCGTACTTCTGTAAAAAATAAACTGAATGTCGACGTATGATCACCGAACCGAATTGTTATTGAAGTGTTGCTAACTGAGAGCTGTAATGATGAGTGCAACGGACGAGAAAACTTGCTAAGACTTAAATTACTTAACAACTGTCTTGCTTTATATAACCAAATTCATTCATTCACTTAGCGTTAGATGAGAGTGAACAAGGGAACAGCCTGTGGTGGATTTTAAAGGGTTCACGCCACCGCTCTCTAATCGCCTTTTCATTTTAAAGGGATTTTCTTGTAATCATTAACATGATCACACACCACTCGTGATTACGATGCATTGAATCTTCAAGAGCTATAACAGTCAGCTCAAAGAATTCCATCATCTGGAAACCATTAGGCTTATGTAAGGCTCGTGTGCCCGCGAGTGAAAAAATACTATAAAAATTATTAAACATTCAAAAAGAAGGTATCATTAGCCTGAAAAATATGCTTACTACTAGCAAATATTATTATGAAGGTGCGTTCACTTCATTCAAAATTCATTCCGAACAGAGTATTATGATCGTGTACCACGTCCCAACTTAAAAGGTATAAAGTTAACAGATTCAGGATCAACAATCCATTTCCATCACTTTTACTGATGCACATGACGATAAAAGTTTACACATAGTATTATGTAATGATGACGATGATGTGAGAAAGAGTCAAGTGCAAGACGCAGGAAATGAAAGAGTAAGTGAGTCGAAAGGGCTGAAGCGATTTTTGAAGCAGGAAGTCGTCCATCATGCCTAATATTCTTCGTCGTCTTATTTAAAATAATAATAATAATAATACTAATAATAATAATAATAATAATGCGTCTATAGCTTTCATCTTTTTTACATTTCACAAATAAGAAATCCAGAAGAGCGCGGCTTCTCTTGTGTTCACTAATGTTATTATCATCATCATCGTCTTCATCATCGCCATCATTTCATTCTGATTATTATAGTATCAGTGAAAATAATGCATCATGCTCAGATGAAACTTGTTTAAAGAAAGCTTTAAACTCTCCACCATTTCCCCTCAGACTTTGGACAGAAAGTGGAAATAAGTTAGAAACTACTGAGAAAGACATATTTGCTGAAAGAAATCGACAGTCTTCGAAGATGAAAAGTTTGACAGATCAAGCGACATAAGAAATAAGAGTTTAGGAATATGATGGAAAAATCTTGCTCCCCTTATTTTTACCATTCTCAAGAGTTCTACGTTTTTTGACAGATCACATGCTTATTTAATACTCAGGCGGAAACTCGGAGTAAACATTTGTATGCTCAATGTAGTACTGTTAAGTAACTTTCTTGGAGAATTACGTGTACAAAGAAGCCTTTGAGCTAGGTGTATCACAATGATCCCATAGAACATTTTAATACTGAACTGACCTTGTGCATATCACGTGACAAACGTTTCCACTGCTCTTTCAAGAACGAATCGCTCAGTTAGAATGTCATTATACGGGTTTCTTGTTACAGATGCATTCCACCACTCTGTTGCAACCTTGCAACAATATTACAATTCAAAAACAAGGCAAGACGAAATCCTAACAAAATCAAAGAAATCGTCGTTTCCTTCAATTTTGGAAGATATATAGCCCGGAACGTCATCGTTATGGATCAAGAGATTCACAGCCTCTGCCTCGTAATTGTGAGGACTTGAAGTGGAAGCGGAGTAATATGAAGAGTTTGAAAGCAAGTTAATTTATAGGGAATCCTAGTTTTAAAAAACCGTCTGCGGGAAGGTAGCGTAGAATTAGGGTCCGTACCGATTTCTTGCTGCCGCATAAGGATAAATGGTGCACTTCAAAGGAAACATAAAATGGGGAGAAGCAAGGAGGAAAGTAGTGTTTCTGAATGAATATTGGTCGATATTTATATTTAACGTTCGAGCTCCTGTATACCTAATTTATAGAGAAAAGTGTTGAAAGCACAGAGAGAGGACTACTTACAACTCTAAAAGCATCCAGTAATCCAAACAGCATCGGCAAACGAAGGAGCGAGCAAGCGGTAGTTTTCTCAATCGAACCTACTTAACTTCAGTATCAGCATCAGTAATCAAAGCAAGTTTTCTACAGATCTGTAATGTTGTAGTGCTAAGGACCTGACTACAAAAAAGTGAATTCTAGAATGGTATTGCTTTTCAGACGAGGCCAACTACACGCTTAACTGTGTCTGTTCCTGTGCCTTTGCTTTCGCAGTTCTTCTAATGGGCTCCACTGAAACTTGGAAGACGTACTAATAAAAAGTAGTTAACTTCGTTCTCCATCACAATCCACATCAACTACATCAGTTGCATCCACGGAATATATTTATTTACAAAAACGTGCGCTGGTACACTTTTCAAAAGCCAATCAGCCAAAAGAAGGGAAAATAAAAGCAGCAAAGCGCAGTTGGTGTTTGTATGTATTGTGAGCTTGTGCGCGTTATGCATGTTTCAAAAATCAAGGAGAGTCGAGGTTGGCTGAGTTGAAAGTAGATTGACGATTTGTCTGATCATGCTCTGAAAATCTTAAGTAGTTTACACAGACTTTTTGATACTTGTTTTTACGGTTAACTTTTTCCGTGTTATTTAAAAAACTATAACGTTGATTTGATGCCGAAACGAAGTAAGCAGACATGAAAAATGGTGGAAATAGTCGAGTTTTCAACTCACGATTTCACACAAGTATAGGCATACGTCGCTCTGCAAAAGCTTTCTGCAGACTTGGAATTAAAACTTTTAAAACGTCGGTTCATTAAACTATGTTGTGCGTATTGTCAACTCAGAAAGTAGTTCACCCAACTCAAGAATTAAATATTTAAATTTAATGCTACACACCCATAACATATTTATTTTCAGAATCAAAAATAAGTGAGTCCAAACTTTGTCCTCAACAAAGACCTGCATACATTTTCCTTAATGTATGACCCTGTCTACTTTGGCATTAGTTTGTTGCTTTATTTATATTTAATAGTTTGCTGACTTTTCTATGGCTCGCCATCAAACCATTTTCCAATTTATTCTGGTAAGTTAAAGAAACTTATTTTCAGATTTTTTCCTCCTTTCTTCAAGAACATGTTTTCGTTTTCAGGCCCAGTGACGAATTTCACTTTCAAGTTTACGAGTGATTTTCTTGAGAAAAAAATGATCTCAGGATGTTGATGGATCGAGAGTCAGAAAGCAATGACAGCGTACATTTGAGGAGGCGGTAATTGTGGTATGGAAGAAACAGCACCGGATGAACACTGGAGTCTCTGAAGTAGGTAAGGAGTGTATGTGGTTGCTCCCTGTAACTGAACACGTTCTCCTCTTGAGAGCGTGAACCAAAGAAGCGGAGAAATCAGACTTCAACGTGTCTGATTCTGGACGGATGTTATTTCCTTCTCCCATGCCTTTTCTTCAGTCGCTCACTCAATTTTACTAGTGCCACGTCAAGTCGTAGTGTCTTACGTGTATTTGTACTTATATGTTATTAGAATTTCCGCATGGCTGAACCGACTTCCAATTTATTCGCATTTTTATACTGCTTTAACATGCATGCTTTTTGTACTTGTCCGCCCGAATGACTTACATGAAAAGTAGAGCAATAATGTTCGTACAATTTTATATTGTTATGTAATGGGAAGAACCCATTCGAAAGTACTTATTATAAGGCAATATTAGCTGTGCTGTAGACGAGGATGAGACAGTCCTGCCTCGGTGCTTAACAACTCAAAGTTTTCCATGATTTCTAATTTACTTAGATGTTTTGAGAAACTACCTGAGACTGGTTTGTGGCAAACCAACACTTAGGTATATTTCATTCCTGTATAAAAGAAGGTACAGTGTTTATTTGTGAAGTTTTCTTTAAATAAAAGAACAAAAGCACCCTTTCGGGCTTTCTAAACGATGTAGGAACGTTTCATGAACCTTCACGTCCTGTGAAAGAAAGAAATCGTCATGTAAGCCAAAAGTAAACTTTCTCTACAATAAAAAATCTAAAACAATATTGCAGTTTGCAATGTTGTGATATACTTTTCCTCACTCTGTATTCTAATCGCTCTTTCTTTACTTTTACCTACAGGAACAATCTCATCAGTCATTATCGACATTTCCACTTTATTCTTTGACAGTAACTCATAATTCATAATCTCCTCTACTCTATGGCACCGTCAACACGCCATGGAGCCACATTGAATGATGTCAGCGACTGGCGAAGTGGGCACACCAAAGCACGTCGTCTACATGTCATTATTCTGACTTTTTTGTCATCTTTCTTTTCTTGACTTTTCTTTACTTGGTGGTGGCTTTTTCAAGCGTTCTAGTACCTCGGACTCTCAGACGGGATGTTGTGTACACTCGTGTGATCCTCTGTTATTACAGATTATATCACACGAGAGAAACCTACAACGGAAAACAATCAGTTTGCTTCAATAATGCTATTTGTTTGTGGTCCCTTCAAGTTTTCATAGCTAGCCCCATAAACATTGTAAGCAGGGAAAGTAGGCGTATGGAGACACAGATTGCCTTTGCTTTCATCAATTCAAGCATTGCTGGACAATAACTCCTACACATTCAAAAATCAATAGTGTCGTACATAAACGGGAGTCCGACCTTGACAAAAGAGGCTTTCCTAAGGTGAAGCACCTTTACTTCACATTACGAAACTTTTGCTAAAAATAGACATTGGAGCTCCATTTAAGTAGTAGAAAAGTATCATCATAGCCTCGATGACGTTGAGTTTCAAAATGAAGGTTAAACGATGTTACAATGTGGCGTAGCATAGAATTTTATCGTTTAAAGTACTAATTCAACAGACCAGAAAGAAATGTTCTTTAAATTTCATCATAAAGTAATATTACGATGAATTGATCCTTCAATTTTTCATATTGCTCTACAATATGACTGTTTTCCACCTCCAATGTACTTATTGTGATGAAGACGAAAAATACCAACTAACAAAACCTTTTCAGCCGAAGTTGCACTGCGTTGGAGGAATGAAAGTATTGAATGAATAAGCTACAAAGCAGCAGCTGAACTAGCAGTCGTAAAGGAGCAAGGAAAAGCGTGTAAAAAGGAAAGACAAGCAGAAAAGGCTAATAGGCAAACAAACACAAAGGAATCACGGAGGCAGTGAGGCGAAGCCAGTCAGGGCAGACCAGGCTTTGACGACGACGACATATCTTCAAAGTTTCACAGCATCCCGGCTGCTGGAGAGGAACCCAAAAAACTTACTTAAACGGAGACGCTTCTCGTCTTGTCTTCCAATTTTGGCCATATTCTACTTTCCTTTTGAGCTCTCCCATTTACATTTACTTCCTGCCACACTAGCGTGCATAAACTCTTTGGATAGCCTTTCTGTCTTACTTTCGAAGAAAATGCAAAAAGAAGGCAACATAAAGAGAAATGAAAGGGGCACAGCAGTTTAAATGGATTCTTGTCGGTTGTAGTTAAGATTGGATGTGCAGTTCAGCTACGTAACTCTCCCGAAAATACTGTTAGAAATAGTCATCATACTTATTAATGTACTTAGGTAGTGGTGTGGTTTGGCCATGGCTCGTGTATTTTCTAGCAGACGTGGCGACTTTACTCGTGTCTTCGCTCTGCTGATCTTTTTGGTCTATCTACTTTCGCCATTATAATTCCATCATGCATCTATTCATTTATTTTCTAACTTGCCAGTTAGAAACGACCCCCAAAAAACGTGGCCAGTTTCAGATATACGACTGGCTTTCTTCGACATTTTATGTGCGCTACAACTTGGCCGCTCCTACGTACCTACTTTACGCCCCTATAAGTAGAACTGCGAAACGAAGGAAATGAGGATAAAAGAAACTTTTTGAAAAAAGTTCAAAACTTGATTTCCTTCTTCTAGTTTTCTACTTTCTTCATGTAATCTGGCTTCAGATCCCACAGTCTTCTTGCCTGGCATAACAAACTGGGTTCCGTCTTTTTCGCTCGGCCAATGAACAAAACGTGCAAAGAGACGGCTGTTTTGCGTTTTTCTTTGTTTTCGAAATAACTACCCGGTATAATATGTATGTACATACAAAGTTTCAGTCCAGCTCTAAAAATAATAATGCGGATTTGTGGCTTGGCATTTTACTCTTATTTATACCCTTTTATATAAAATATTTTAATTTAAATACATTTAATTCGTTAACAATGAAAGTTTGGACGCTTTGTAAGATTTTGTACGCTAAATACTTACTTAAGCAATAAAAAATATACATGAGATTGCGATGTACTTTATGCTTACATGAATAAATTTTAAAACAGCGTAATAATCAAGTTCTCAAAATCACGCTGTCCTACGCAAAGTTTTTCAGTGACCCACAGTTGGTGGTACAGAACCGCTTTTTGTACTCATTTAGGGAAATGCATATCTTTTTTGTCATTAGTACTTCCTTTTAGGAAACAATTTTTATCGGATTGGCCTTTATAGCCCGCGTTCTCAGGGGTCGAATTATTGTCCAGCCGAGTTGATAACGATAAACTACTAATACTCCCAGTCCCACTGTTTGCTTGGGCTGCTGACAAAGTTTATGATATATGGGCGGGATAAATCATTTCCTGTTCTGCTCAACGACTTTTGAAGGGAGCGGTTGAATGGAGAAGAGAGATGTATTTCACCTTTCTCCAAAGATAAGAGTGCATTGATTTGGTATCTGGTTGCGTACTATTGTTATAGCTGCCACAATAACGGTAGAAAAACAAGAGTCTGTTTAGAAAGAAGCGTTTTCACACAAAATACTTCAGTGATACGAAAATAGTTGTGCGGTGCCTGCGCCACTATTTTTGTTTCCCACAGAGTGCAACATTGGGCTTAGATTCACTTTTTTTCCCTTCCTCTTTTTCCGGTCAGACCAAATTACTGGTCACCATTACAAACCGCACGCACATACATTAAATGGACACATCAGGCGAAAGAACATATATCTAACAACGATGTTTTTGGTTGTATGTGTTTGTGTGTGGTTTTTGACACAACATACGACCATTATTTGGTCCTTTTAATGGCACGAAAGCCTTTATCTGCTTATATTCTTTTCAACTTCCCCTCTCATTGAATTGGGAGAGCCCAGAGATACGGCAACTTTACTTCGCAGTTGGTAGCACGTAAAGTACGTGGCAACATGAAAACATCTTATCTTTCAGCACCCTCTCTTCCCCTCTCAAATTTCATCTAGATTTTCCTTCCACAACAAAGCGTTCAGCATAAGAGCCAGACAGAAATGACCTACGAACAATGTACGGGAAAAAAGCATGAACAATGAGATACAAACGTAAGGTGGCACGTAGTCAAAGTGCAATGGTAAATTACGTCAGTGTTTAGGTGAACTTGTCTCCGAATACCTTTTCATGTGTGATTGCACAACGTGTGGGAAAGGGAGAGACGGGCAGATCAGTTTCTTTCTCTGCTTACTTTCCCAGCTATTAAAAGATTTTTCTAGCTCAAAAGAGCCCATTATTGCAACTTGGTGCGTTTTCCACCGTTTTTCATATCTAATGTTATTTACTACATTTTGTCGTGTGATGGATGGACCCTGTCTATTTTCACGGAATGTCCCCAATTCCTTTCTCACTGAAGTCGGTGTTTGGTTCAACTTAACCTCAAGCTCAAACTATCAACTTTCCCTTAGAAAACGACGATCTTTCCCGCAAGCTGTCGTTATTACAGTTCTATAAATAAAAGCTAAGTAAATGCAATCCGTGAGCATTCCACTGCAATTTTCTTCAAATAGATAACGAAAAGGCCACACTTCAAGAACATTAGTGGTAAACAGCAGCAGCTCGTAACCGTTACATGACATCAATCCGCTAGTACACTATACATTGATAATATTTTTTGCTGGGTTCTAGCAACTGTAACTTCAACCAAGAGTGAGTGCGTGAAAGAAAGAATAGAAGCAGGGGGTTATGGATAAGGAGCCAGAGAATGAAAAAGTAAGTAGACTCACAAAGAAAAGGAAGAGAGGAACGTGTAAAAAGTTGGAAAGAAAAGGAAGGAAAGAGTCAAGCCAAATGCCATTTGACAAAGGTGGCTTTAACGAATTCAATGGCTTGAGGCAAACGGAGGGTAAAGAGACACACAAATAGAATGGATATTTAATGGATCATAGCAAATCCTCAGCAGAGCATCCAAAAAGAGAATTCATTCATCCAACGAAGACGGAAGCAGCCAACCAACCAACTTTTATAACTGAGCCTACTCACCTCAAGTTATAGTGTATTTTAGCTTCCTTGTCTGAATATACACGGTAGTCAGGCTACTTCTTCAACATGAAACTAATAGAAAGCCCACACTTTCACTCTCGGCAGGTGTGGTACACTGTTGTATAACACAACCAAAGTAAGTTCCCTTCCCAACTACGAAAGGCTCACACCGGTTTCCGTACCAGGAAAAAGTAGATAAGGGACGTGCATAAGGCTGAGTGAAAGATCTTTGCTTCTCTCGTCTCTTGCTTACTTTCACTTAAGTTAGTTTGCTTTCCTATCTGCCACGACTTGACTGACTACTTTCTTACACGAGTCACTTTTCCCTTGGATCCTTTACACTTGCGAGACTGACAGTGTACGAGAATGCACGGTGCATGATCTGTTCAAAAGCAGAGTATCTAAAAATAAGTGGGGAGAATGCGTGTCTGCACTTGGGTTGTGTGCTGTGTGCATGGAAAGGGCAAACATTCCGGCGAACCGTTTAATAAGGGTACGAATAAATGGAATATGAATAACTGACAAGGGAAGCTGAAGTGGAAAACATTTGCTATTTAGATACCTTGTCTGTCAACTTTCTTACCTTTCCCTTGCCACCTTTTAACAAATTTGGCCTAAATATGCCGTCGGCCAGTTCTCCATCAACTCCATACATTTTAGAGTCTAGCTTTAAAAATGCATGAAAAATCGAATGCTTCTCTATTAAGTCAGCTCCATGAAGTCGTTTATGTACATTGTGTTTATAATGTATGTGAAGCAGTCAACGAGTACTGCATCAGCACAAGAAAGGAAAGAGCAGAAAACGGTGGCATAAAAGCGTTTTGCCACTTGTTTCCCTCCGTGTTCTACAACAGTGACTGGAGTATAAAAGCAGTTTGCAGGGTTGCGTGTGAGGGAACAGTTGAAAGGGAAAAGTATCATATATTTAGACTTTCGAAAGGATTTACTCCAATTTCTTATGGTTGTCGGAGATTTATCTTTTTCTACGAGGGATGAGTATCTCGTGGATAAAAGGAGAAAACAGGTTACTTTCACAAAATAAGAACAATTTAAGAAGCAAGAGTTTTTCACGTGTTTTCTAAACTAAAAGCTGAGAGAAAAATGTTTTACAGTTTGTACATAATAAGTTTGTAAACATTGTATTAAAAGAAAAGTTTATACAACCTTTGAAGATGACTTTTTCAAACGTGAGGGGAGGGAAGGAAAGGTACAAAAGCACATTGTAGAAATGAAAGCTCAAGTTTAAGCCCTTGTTTAATGCTCTTAAAACGTTTTTACTTCTCTGAATGAATGCCCTCAACAATCACGACAAATGCATCTGTGCTCACTTTTATTCTTACGGAGAATTTCCCCCTCGTAAAATAATTATCATTACCGTCAACTTCTTGTCCAGCAAGAGTCCTGCTGGAAAACGAAGGAGGCTGTTTTTTACTGTTAATTGGATTCGCTGTGGCAGAATGATTAAAGGAAGATTAACTACCGTCGTCCGTTAATATGAAACATATGTACAAAGGTTCTAAGAATAATTGAAAACCTTCTGTGCAAATATTGAAGCTTGTAGCGCAACATATTTGCTGCAACCATAAAATCCTGTTTGGTTAACTTGTAATTCCTTAAAGAACGTGAGCTAGGAGCTTTGTAAAATTATTGTTTTTTTCAATGTGCATGTAAACTGCACCAACGATTATTTTGGAGAGTGTAACATTTCGTTTCACAAAATGTTCCGCGCATAGTTGAGGTTTCAAAAATTCGCATGCTCGGAATGTCATATGTACCTTTTGCACACTTTTGAAGCACTCCCAAACCTTCCTTTAACATTGTTCATTTCGTTACTCTTACAGCTTCACGATATACAAGGTACATTTATATATGTATAGAAATAGAGTCTCGGGTGTTAGAGATTGGTGTAATGTTTGGTGGGAAGTTGATGATGTGGTGGTGGATATGGAAGCAGAAAAACCGTAGTCTAATAACAGATACAAGAGCAATCTGAGTGAAAATGTAATGAAAGAATCAAAAGAACCAACAACGCACAAGGGGTCCCAAGGGGATGAGAGCGGAGCAATCATCTCAATGAAAAAAGTATACGCTTTTCAGGTTCCCATCATGATGAGATGGTGATGCTATTAATGTCGTATTATGCCTGCTTCTTTTCGCCTTTTTCATCTTTTTCTTCCGCCAATTTCCACTGGTAGTGATTCCTCCTTTCTCATCTTCCCCCTCTCATAAAATGCACATCTTTCATCTCGAAGTGTGTTCTCGAACCACTTCACTGACCAAATAGGAAAGAGTTTTTTTTAAGAAACAGAGAGTAGAGCCAGGCGAGTTTGCAGTTTCATGGGAAATGAAATAAATGTCTGGTACACACAATGTGTGCTTTCTAAAAACACTAGAAAATGAGGGGAAATAAGTAAAGAAAAAAGACGACGGCTTCTTTTTTCGCCGCGTACTTGGATGTACTAATAGGGAATATAAAAGAAAGAGTACGAAATGAAACTTTCACTTTTCTCCACGCTTGCAACTTTCTCTCCAAAAAATAATATGGTTACTGACCAATCCAAGCAGAAGATGTACGTTACACATAAAAAAATAACTTACTCTGTTCATACATACATTCATTCGAGACAGCACACCTCTGCGAATTGTGCTTACTTTTCACCTAAACCACGGAAAATATTCAAGTAGAGCTACTTCAGTGTTTCCCATTCTTCTACGTTTCTGTATGTTCAAATGCTTGCTCTTGCTATTTTAGCATGCTTTACAACTCCGCACTACAACCACTCACCACATACACACAACTGGCAACTGGATCTCACTCTACAAGGTTAATATATTACTGGAGATTGGAGATCGTTGCGAATGCAGAAACGATATAAAGTGTGCGTAGTGAGATGATATGATACGGAGCTAGATCAGACTATGAGTATAAAATCAGGTAACATACATATTTATACACTCAGCCAAACTATACGCGATACATAAACCATTGGGATGGGTGAAGATAAAGTACTTAAAATATAGGCTACATCCGTCCAGCCAATCTTCGAGTTTTGTTCAATCTAGCGATTTCAGATTTTTTGGCAGGATTATTGATATTACACACGAAGCCAAGAATAAGATTTCAAAGGAACTCTCTCACTTGTAATGGCAGGACGAATCATGCACCCGGCGGTTTATACTTTCTACTTCACACAAGATCCTATTTTACTAAAGACGTGAAAGAATGTGGGCAAGTCCAAGTGGAAACTGGAGAGTGGTTTGGTAGACATCTAATCTAAAAAATACGCGACTGATACCGCAATTGTGGACTTTCACGTATAAATTAAGCGCAATCTTTATCACTCCTATACGTAAAGAAGAAAGTGAAGCATTTCTAAGCTACTGGCTGGTGCATTGAGTTGTAAGGTGGAGTAACTTGAAACTATACTAGTCGTATTTTTACTCAATTGCTAGCTTATTTAATGCTACCCGAAGTCTCGAAGTGAAAAATAATATTTGTTAGAATCAGACCACCAGTATTGGTACTACCTTTGCGCCCATGTTTTATTTAACAAATTTTTATTTTTGAAAAAAAAACGACAAACGATAAAATTCAAAATTTGCACAAATTGACACTATATAAGTATCATTTCTTTGAGGAACATTTTGTTTACTGCTTCACAGACCTAATAATCTTTAGTGTCCGCATTTACAGCACAATTTGTCTGTGCACGAGTAAAAGTGAGGGAAAAGAGCAAAAAGGCGATTTAACACGAACAATGTTGCTTCCCCTTCTCTCACAAAGTGTTGCCTATCTGATGTGACTCTACCGACACATTTATATAGTGTTGACTGTGACATGGCACTTGTCTCGTTGCAGCGGTGCCTGTCTATCCATCACTCCATCTCAGCAGCAATTTTCTCCCCTCCTCTAATGATTCACCGCCTAAAAAGCAGTCTATGGTTGTATGTATTTATATCTGTATGTATCTTGTGAACAACGGCAACAACAACCGTTCTCATCAGCACATTCCTTTCCATTTCGCTCTTAACTTGCATCCAGCCTAAGTATCCCTTGCTTCACCTCTCCCATTCATTGTGGCCGTCTACAGGAGTTGGAGGTACACCTTCTGGGATTTTTAGATTATCTCTTTGAAACACTGAACAAGTTAGAAAAGCACTGAAGTGATTCTGCTTTCCCTGAAAAACGATATCTTGCTGTCAGGCTATTCCGTCATCCATGAGTCCATGATGTAGACACGACTCATGCAATAGGCACTTTAGACAAGGCACTGTTTTATTGTTTCTCATCCAGAAGAGTGCTTCATAACATCGTACTCATGGCTCTGCTGAGTTAAAGAGAAAATTAGCCAAGCACTACTAAGCACCTTATCTTTCTTGATATGCATCAACTTGCATAAATGCAACTGCACTTTTCGTTTTATTTTATCTTCTGTGAATCATTTTAAATCCTTCGAGTCAAGTAACACGCTTGGTTTGTTCACTTGTCAAATGCAAACAGCAACCAAAGCTGAAATAGTCTTTCATCTCATCTCAAGCAGAATTCTTACGTCGTCAGCCCAGCGCCCAGCCATACATAATTCCAAAGAACAATTTTTTAAATGTTCTTTTTTTGACAAGTCGCAATTACAAAGAGGACTTTGAGTGAATGTCTGAACGTTTATAAATAAACTTTTCCAGAAGAAGTAGATCATAGATGCTGTTTCTACGAAGAAAGGACGACGCGACTCGTTTCATACGTCTTTGAATTTCAAAATTAGAATTGTCTGGTCAAGCTACTTTCACGACCATACCTGTCCTTCTCTAACTTTTCCCTTTACTACGCTCCATGAACGTCGTTCTTACCACACGTAATCAACTACACGTCGTGTTTGAAAACAACGACTACTAATTTCCTCGAAAGCGTACCGCCTGATGCATATAATTTCATCGAACAAAACCATTGTATATAAATTTCGACTAAAGTGTTTTACTGTATTTTACAGTCGCAGCAGACAATAATGACAAAGTTTACGTGTTTTTCTCATGAGAAAATTTATTAAGCTTTAGACGTACCCCAACCGCTTCAAAGAA
>VYYJ01001239.1:0-33951 GCA_021029165.1 Cyphoderus albinus | reverse complement strand
AGGTACAACTTTTTACACTTATGAGATGAAAGATCACTACAAAACACAGAAAATGAATGCGGATGCATACCCGGTAATTATATTATTTATAGTGAGTCACTTGAAGCGGAGAGATCTACATATGTCGGATTGAATCTCTACAACGAGTAAAATATTCACAATTAGAAGTATTAGGACTACTGCCAAAAACAATATTTAAAATATGACATTTTCTATGTGAATATACATTTTATACAAAGTGTTAAAAAATATTAAGCTATGATGGGAATTGGAAGAAAACTAGTGGAGCTTGGTCCTTGTTCGTTGACTTCATATAAAAATGCAGAATGATGTCGATGATGTTCTTATTGTATTTACAAATGACAAATGTTATGTATGTATTATAAATGTTTCAAAACAGTTTGAATATATCTTTCTACCTTCACTCTTAACCGATAAGTTCATTTAGTTTATACATTATAATATTTGAAGGTCGGAAGCCAAGTAAAAATAGGGGTTAACAACAGTTAGTTTAATTGCCGCAATTGAAATAAACTTTGTTGTAGCCGTAGCGTTCATGTAGACATGAAGGTTTTTTCTAGATAACCCTTCAAGAGTAGCAGATTTAAGTAGGTAATGAGCTTGGGTTGGTAGCAATTTTATTCAACCTAATAGAAACTTTTATGAAATAATGGTAAGTAAAAATAGAAAAAGAAAGTGAAACATGAGAATGTGATTACCATCGGACATTATTTTTTTCTGCTATGCGTAGGTATGCGATCAATGCATTCGCTCTTTAAATAGCAATCGTCTTCCTGTGTTTCACCTACATTTGGTAAGAAGAAGACCGGCAGACAATGCAGTTTGACAAATGTAGACTGATTTGCTTCTTTAATTATTTCATACAAATATGCGTGCAAATGCTAAGGTGCACAGGTTACTAGCTTCAGTGATATGAGTGATAGTTTTCCCACGCCTACCTAACGGTGATAACTTATTTGAAGTTTGTAGCTTGCAGCTCAGCACACTGCATTTAGTAATAAGTTGTAATTCACAAGTAAAATATTTCAGTAAGACAAAAAACCACTATGCACTAGTACAATTATACATGACATTTCTTTGAGTTGAGTGGAGCTGAACACGATGAATGAGTAAATTCAGAATATTGTATATATGTAGGCATTTCTTTGGGAAGATTTAAACTCTTATTTCATAAAATACCATTTATAAATCCAGAATAATCTTAAAGAAACGTGTACCCAATAAACTTGTTGAATTTTATTTTCAATTTGGAATAAAGTGCAATTTATCACGCTCCACCAACTAGATCACAAATATAAGTCATGGCATTTTGCGGATTATGGTTCATAATTTAAAGATTTGAATTATCTACGATTATTTTTATGACAAAAGAAATAAGGGTGACGCAGACACAGGGAACGTGAGAGTTTATATACATTCCTTATGTCGTAAAGAAAAGAGTTTGATGACTATATCTATTCATAAATTCACAATGAATCATGAATAACTGCATGCGTGTAGGAGTTGGCAGTTGGCACGGCACGACCACGAAAATCATTTATGCGCCACGGGAGGTAAGAAACATCTATCACAATATCCAGTCCGGTGCAGTGTCATCGTCTGCGAAAAATGGTCCCAAAGTCTTTGGTCCAAGAGTAATAATAACATAACCATATAAAATTCAGCAAGCAAAGACTATTTAATAATTGAAATCTATTCATATTGCATGAGACTTGTCGGTATTTTAATAAATAAAGTTCTAATGAAATGAATGAACACGAGATAGGAAGACAACAGGATGCAGAAAACAACAGAAGAAGTAGCAGCAAAGAACAATAAACTCATATTTGTAATTATAATGTTTAGTATAGCAAATAACCAACTTTATTTGTTCTCAGTCTCGAGGAAGTAACCAACAAAATGCGAGAATCAAGTAAAAGCTTCGATTTAATGGCGGAGTGAAAAGAGGAGTGCATATTCCGA
The DNA here is from genome assembly GCA_021029165.1 of Cyphoderus albinus. NCBI lineage: Eukaryota > Metazoa > Arthropoda > Collembola > Entomobryomorpha > Paronellidae > Cyphoderus > Cyphoderus albinus. Next base: position 31,968 of record VYYJ01001239.1, on the reverse strand, counting down.
GGATGAGAGCAAAATAAAAATGGAGAAAACGTAAAAAATTACGCTGCAGTTAATTTATAATAAAGTGCCATTAAATCTATTGCAAGTACATAGAGTAGATAAATAAAAAACGAGAGTAAATTACTACAAATAAGGTGTTTCATTCTGCCTGAAAACAATAAAGTTATTGTAGTCGCACGGAGTTATTATAAATAAGAAGCTTTACTTCAACAAGACCGCCTCCACAATGTGTGGTCAACTGCTCACATATCAGAAGGTGTGACGGCAAAATTATCGTGCTGTCACTAGCACTTTCGCATCAAACGCCTTTTAGGTAAAAGATTAGCTATATACTAAATTTTTTCATGAACTTTTCTGCAAAAAATATGGACAAAAATGTGATAAAGCTCAAATTGCAGTATACATACATACTTCACGTTGTATTTTGTTCGTTTTAAGCTTACATTTTTTTCACATCCACCTTAAATACAATTTCCATTCCGATTGTTAAGAGAGTTAACCAGTCGTTAAGTATAGAGCGATTCTTGACCGTATGTTACAATAAATTGTTGTTAAATTACTGTTTACAGAGTTTCTTGACAGATACCCTAGAGTCACCTAAAATAATTATATAGTGCATTAAGATATTCTAGATAACCTTTACCTTAGCTGGACTTTATCTTTTAACATTATATTAAATGAAATCGTTGGCAAACTGTTTAACATAAAACTATTATTGATTATTTTTATGTTTGGGGAGTACAGTGTAAGTGTAATTAAAACTATTCCCGTGGGATATTTTTTATTTATGGCAATTGAAACAAAAAAGGATTATTTCTTGTTTTTAATACATGTTGATGTCGAGCTGGCTTTAATACATGCAATTTTCAAATTTTGCATCTTTTCGGTGATATCAGATTTTAGCTTAAACAGGTAAAATTATCACTGACGTTGATTGCAATAACTGCGTAATTTTGTAATACGAAGTTGTCAAGAAATGTAAACGCTATAAGTTAAAGATGCCGCATAATTTGTCTTTCGTTTCGCTGATATTACGCTTGGCTGGGGGCTGGGATTACACTATTTGTAATTTAAGTTATCACAACTCGAGTTAACTTCAACAATCTCTCTGCTCCTTGTTTGTTTATGTTTGTGGCCATTTTCATGTCGATAGCTGAACAACCTTGTCGTAACAGCTCCTGAAGCGTTTGAAGAAGGGCGTTGTGGGAACTCTGGGATTAACACAATCCGTTGGTCCCATCAAGTGAATCCGACCCATGCTTAAAAAATAAAAAATAAAATACACAAGATGCAATTTCTCAATCCTCGCTAATATTATACACCATACAAATGTGCACCGAACAGAGCTCCTTGAGGACATTAAATATTTCTTTGCCGTAGCATTTTTCTAAGAGAATATTTAAAAAGTATTTAAGTAGGTACTTACTCATCGCAATCTATCACTCCATCTTTGTTACAATCCTGCAAAGATAAACGAAAACTTTTATATTTATGCGTAATCATTAACATAGTGTATGATAATCCAAGTCGTAAATGGGGCAATGCAATAAAGCATTATTCGATTAGTAAAGGAGCATTATACATATGACGAACTGCTCAATTCATCTCGAATACAAGATTAGGAACTGACACGTGATGCAATTATTGCAATTGTCATCATTTATTTACCTAACCATTTTAGTTCATTCGATGTGACTAGTAACTTAATTGTTTACATTTACACTTAAAGTTATGTAAATTTCTTACCGTCTGAAATCGTTGCTATTGGGGCAATAAAAGAATAATAAAAACTTTGACATCATAATAAAAACTTCTTTAAATTAATTTTTATTTAATTTGGATCTTTTGTGTAAGTAAAAAAGTTACCATATAAGTACGAACGGTCTGAAAATTTAAGCATATCATAAACATTACTAACCCAAGCACATCCTAAAACTTCACTAAAAATAATTTTCGTTCAAGATTTAAATAAAAAACATGCCTGGGCGGAACAAATGGGATCATTAGCACAGTCCTCAAAAGCTGCAATGGTCAATTAAGAAGTAAGTTTAAAAATCTTTTAAATTAGCATGGGGAACAAGGAAGCGTGAAACTTGTCTTCCTCGTTCAACATTTAAATATGTCACACATGCTGTAAAGTACTGCTTCACAAGATGGTTAATGTTGGTATTACCTCCACCTCTTTCCGCTCTGTCGCCGATAAGTGTGAGTTGACCTGCGTCAAGCCAGTAGGGACGCGAAATGAGAAATGGTCCACAATACTTCCCACTCGAGATGCATCGCGTGGTCAAATTACAATTCGTGGATGCTTGACAAATGCATGCTAAACATGCTTCCGTCATTGGATTTATGGCTTTTCTACGAACTCCTAACGGTAAAATTGAAAGAATTTCGGTTTCAGTTTAAAAATGAAACTGACACATAGTAACATTGTGGAATCAATATTCTATCTCGGTGTGTAAAATACGAACTGACCAACCTTGACTCTGAGAAGATTGACCGGCCAAGTCATCTGCAAAATTAAACCTTCTTTGTGGAGTTGCACTTGTAAAAATTATAGTGAAAGTTAAAATTCCGTAGACGATGGCTACAGACAACGCGTTACAATGCCCCATTTTTAGTAGTGAGATATGTCTATTTTGTCTATAATCGTTGTCTGTTCAAACAATTAATGCACGATTTCATATGAATTCAATCAATGCATAATCAAAATCAGTGATGAAATCAGTTGTACTTAATGGGGATGTATTTATTTACACTTGCACTAATAATGAATAAGACCACAAAATATGTTAACCCACACTGTGTAAAAATTTAATGCTTTGAAGGAGAAAATCGCGACAAAGACTGAATCAGTTGTAGTGCAGAAATCAGAATGGCTACCATAAGAAATGCAGTGTTGCTTTTTAACCCTGTCATCATTAAAGCCAAGCTCAAAGCAACTCAAGCAAGCAAGTTTATTGTGATAAAACGAATTCAACTCAAAGAAAGAGTAAGAATTGCAGCAAGCAAGAGCGTACTGACATCAGATACAATTGTATGCCTTAAGACAATTGGTGTGGTTGCATGAATCATGAAAGTAAAAAGTCAAGCTTTACAGTGATTCTGTCACCGTATTATCTGCTTAGGTGAGTCAGTTACAAACAACCCTACAAATCATACTTACTGTAAGCATTATGTACAAGTTTTTCATGTCAGATTGGCTTCATCCTTAAGCTTATTTACGCATCCCTTTCCAAGCCTCCATTCAAACATGGAATTGATTTGTAGTTAAACTGTTCAGAACAAGAAAGTCGTGGAACGAGAAGTTTTATAGTCAGGATTTTAAGAAAAATCAATGCAATGCGGATATTAATGTAGAAAACTCGACTCGTATAATCTAAAATCTGGTGCATGCAAAAAGATGTACTATGTACTATTTTTACACATTATGGATTCATTTCATTTTTATCAATAAAAACTTATTGGGGTAAACGGCTTTTTATTTCATTTTATTATTCTTCCTCGTAGCCATCCCGGAAGGCACACACATACAATGATGACAAAAGGTCGATTGAACTCGACCGGCTACATTAACAATACCGCACCACAAGAATTAGAAGAGAGATTTCTTCTTGAATTCGCTTTAAATCTTATTAAACGCAGCAATATCTACAGACTGAACGAAGTCTTCAAAATCCTGAATGGTTTCGGTCAACAGGTCAATGGAGACTTTTTCATCCTCAACCACACATCTGAAAAGAAAAAAATCGTGTTTCTCAGAAACATTTCTCGTCTACAAATTGCAAGTGACAATAATAGACAATCCTTGTAAGTGTAACAATTCAAGAGTTCTGGAATTCGAGGACTTACATAATTTGGAGCTTGTTAATGCCATAGCCGACAGGAACCAATTTACTTGCACCTATATAATAAGATCAGAAATATAGTAGTATAGTAATTAAATATTGTTTTAAACAATGTATAGCTCACGAAGGGTTTTCGAAGATTTTATTTACTGCATGACTTACCCCAAACCAGGCCGTCCATTTCAATGGTGCGAACCTTGGCCTCCATCGCTTTCATGTCGGTTTCATCGTCCCAGGGCTTGACCTATCCCAAACAGACAATTTTAATGTAGATAAAACCTGACGTGTTGATCATTTTACTTCTTATGTTAAGGTCCAACTCACATCTAAGACTATGGAAGACTTGGCAATTGGACCAGGTTTTTTCTCCTTCTTGGCTGCGTATTCCTTCAATCTTTGTTCCCGAACCTTTGCTGCCTCTGCATCCTATTTTAAATCACGCTTTCTTAAAAATTACTGTCTTAAAACTGATTTCAAATTTGAGATTCATCAAAGTTAGCAAAATAATTCATACTTCCTCGTCGGATCCAAAAAGATCGACATCATCGTCGTCATCGGCCGCAGCAGGAGCAGGAGCCGCCTTGCCACTCGCAGCTGGGAATTGCTTCCTCAGGTCGCCAAAGCTCTTGATATGGGTGTACCTAAGAATAAGTAAGTAAAGATAAATGAACCAACTGTGAACTGCAACTAATTGTAGCTTTTAGCCAACCCATCCCAATGAATCCCATCACGTTAAAGAAAGAAACTTACCAACGCGCAACATAAGGAAGATCGTTGGTACTCGGCGCACTCTTGATTGCGTTGAACGCGGCGGTGTCAGCTTGGCTTGGAGCATACCTAATTAAAAATCAGTAAGTAACATTAATTTATCAAATTTAATCCCTTTTAGTAATTAAAAACACCAAAATAAATCCACACATTTACCCTTCGATATAGCTCCTTGTTTTTAAATGTTCGTTGAGCTTCTTAAGCCCAGCAGGACTGGAGTCAGTGAAAGCCATTTTAAATTGTCTTCTTTACCGTGCGAAGTTTTCAATTTCAATTTAATTTCACTAAAAAGCTTTTAATTTTAAAGTTGAAATAAACCTGCTAAAAGACAGTAAAAGCAGCCGGTGCTCACTCCTCTGCAGCTGAATGTGGAAAGGACGTCTTTTAAACTTGAGTTCACTGAGGGGCAACCTGGCGGCGCTGCTGGTCACTTCTCAAGAGTTGCTAGAGAGAGAGCGAAAGAACTCGATGGGAAGGAAAATGCGTTCTGTCGTCGTTCTTCTCCCTCAATTTTGGTGTCTTGTGTGCATTTTTGTTTATGTCGTTGCATAATGCAAGAGATGTTCAGATTTTTATACAACAGCTACAGCATTTCACTTGCTCTTGATTTCTTCCTCATTCACAACTTGTGCTGGTGAATCACGAGCACATCGAAAGTTGTTTGTTTTGTTTGAAGCTAATTTTAAAAAGAAAAGTTAAAACATTCGAAAAGTGTAGATTTGTGGATTTCTAATTAAATTAAACACATTCTTTTCCTTTTTAAATACCAGTAATAAGGAAGTAAAAGGAAATGACACTTTTTGGTGGTTAAATTACAAGGTTTAATTAATTAATGTTTCAGTATTTGTCAGTATCGATAACTTAAAGTGCAAGCTAACTAATTATTAATACACTTTAAATGTCTTCTGAACAGTTGAATCCGGATATTCGGTAAATATTGGTTGGTGCGTTCTTGTTCTTTATTATTTAGTTTGCTAATTAAAAGTTATTTGGATACTTTAAAGAAATGTATTAATTAATGTATTTACAAATGTGTAATGTTAATGTTGAATGTTATTGCATTCTAGTTCTCACGAACACTGAACAGTAAAGAAAATGTCAACACCGGGGGCAGCGATGGGGATGATGCCTGGCCTTGGACAGGGACAGGCGACAGCACCACAGTCAGTGGGTAACATGTCAAAAAACTTACCTGCGGGTCATTTAGGAGCAGCAACGCCAATGAATTCTCAAATGGGCGGTCCAGTGCCAGGAAGTTACACTGTAAATCCTCCTCACAATTATCCTCTTCCGCCAGGACAGATGACGGTGACCTCACAAGAAAGCGCAAATGCTTTGCAGAGAGCAATTACAACGATGGAAGAGAAAGGGCTGCAAGATGACCCGAGATATTCTCAGTTACTGGCTATGAGAGCTAGGACTTGCCAGCCTCATCCTTCCAACTTTAATCAGGGACATGTAAGTGAAATTAAACCAACCTAATTAATTTCCTGTTATAGCCACTGTTAATATCGGGGTGAACCATAGTTGTCAGTTGTAAATTGTTTTTTTTTCTTTTACAGATGTCACCTTCGCCGTTTGCTCCAGGTGGTATGAATGGCTCCTGTGATATAAAACCAGTTGTGCTAAACCCAAATCAAATGAGTCAACTTAAAGCACAGATCATGGCATATCGATTCCTAGCACGAAATCAAACTCTACCACTACAAATCTCAACGGCAATTTCCACAAATCCGAAGACAGGTGGAAGTCCACTGATGAATGGTGGTGTGGCACAGAATCAGTCCGGAACCAAACCTCTGACTCTTTCAAATAACCAACGGAGCTCTTTCCCAAATGCTCCTCTGACTTCCGGCAATGCATCAAACTTCCCTCCAGGTACCTCTGCACTTATCAATTCAAATGCCTCCCAGAATTCACAGGGTATTCAAAATCAGGTTGCTGCAAATGTCAAAACTACTCCACCTGGACCAGGCACACCTGTCCAGAAACAAAACAAGCTAACACCGGTGGAAAAACCAGCGGGTCTCGATCCAGTTCTCCTCTTACATGAAAGAGAGAATAGGCTGAATGCAAGAATTACGCATAGACTCCAGTCTCTTAGTTCGCTGCCTTCCAGCATGGCCGAAGATCTCCAGTGTAAGGCAAATGTTGAATTGCGTGCCCTGCGTTTACTAAATTTCCAGCGGTTACTGCGACAGGAAGTTGTGGGGTGCATGAGTAGAGACGCTACGTTACAAACAACTTACCAACTCAAGGCTTACAAACGGTCAAAAAGACAGGATCTAAGAGAGGCAAGAGCTACCGAAAGGTTAGAGAAGCAGCAAAAACTGGAAGCAGAAAGGAAGCGAAAACAAAAGCATCAAGAATTTTTGAATGCTGTGTTACAACACGGAAGAGATATGCGAGAATTTCATAAAAATAATCAGTTAAAGACTGGAAAGCTAAACAAAGCAATTTTATTGTACCATGCGAATGCAGAGCGTGAGCAAAAGAAGGAGCAAGAGAGAATTGAAAAAGAGCGAATGCGGAGACTGATGGCTGAAGATGAAGAGGGCTATCGGAAACTGATTGATCAAAAGAAAGATAAACGACTTGCTTTCCTGCTGGCACAGACTGATGAATACATTGTTAACTTGACAGAAATGGTTAAGCAGCACAAAACTGAGCAGAAGAGGAAAATGAAAGAACAGAGAAAGCAGAAAAGACGGGCTAAAGATGCCAAAGAAGGTGATATCGGTACTGAAATTATGGAAAATCTCATGGACGACACTTCTCAACAAGCGGGTGATGTCAGAGTGACAGTGATTGAAATTGCCACGGGTAATATTATTTCGGGCGAGAACGCTCCAACTTCATCGGAACTTCAGACTTGGCTAGACGCTCATCCAGGGTGGGAGGCTGCTCCACGAGAGGATGAAGACGATGACGATGACGAGGAAGATGACGACGATGTGTCTGAAGATGAACCGGCGGATGAGCCCATTGTTAAACCGACACCTCCACCCACAAAGACTTTCGAAGTGGATCCTGAAACCATGCCAGTTGACAAGGCCCACGAAGTAATTCAAAAAGCTAAGGTTGAAGATGACGAGTACAAGAACCAAAGTGGAGAACAGACATACTACGGCATTGCCCATACCATCAGAGAGGAAGTGACGCAGCAAGCCTCAATTTTAGTGAATGGAAAACTGAAAGAATACCAAATTCGTGGATTGGAGTGGCTCGTCTCACTATACAATAACAACTTGAACGGAATTCTTGCGGATGAAATGGGTAAAAATCAAAACTATATCAATATCAATCATACGCTTGTAATTAATGAACCCTTCAAGTTCAATGAATTCATTATTTATGTTCTAAGGTCTTGGAAAAACGATTCAGACAATCGGTCTGATTACATTTTTAATGGAGGCAAAGAAGAATTTGGGCCCCTATCTTATCATTGTACCGCTGAGCACCTTGTCGAATTGGGTTCTTGAATTTGAAAAATGGGGACCATCTGTGAATGTTGTTGCCTACAAGGGATCTCCATCTGTTCGTAAAGCACTGCAAAATTCAATGAGAGCGACCAAGTTCAATGTGCTATTAACCACTTACGAATACATTATCAAGGATAAGGCGGTATTGGCTAAGGTAAGCAAGCTTCTTAAAATTAAAGATTTCTGCTCATCTTCTTTTGGTAATTTATACGAGTTTTGATTTTAATAATACAGCTTCGTTGGAAGTACATGATTATTGATGAAGGTCACCGCATGAAAAACCACCACTGCAAATTGACCCAGGTTAGTCGCTGTTGCAACTCTCAACAATTAAATGCTGCTGGTGCATAGTGGTTGGACGTTTGGGAAGTCCACATTCTTACTTTTTAATTGTTTAATTAATTATTTTTTTTTGAATAGGTGTTGAATACTCATTATTTGTCCCCTCACCGATTACTATTGACTGGTACTCCGCTGCAAAATAAAATTCCTGAGCTGTGGGCATTACTCAACTTCCTGCTTCCCTCGATATTCAAAAGTTGTTCCACCTTTGAACAATGGTTTAACGCTCCGTTTGCTACATCAGGGGAAAAAGTGGAATTAAACGAGGAAGAAACGATTCTGATTATCCGTCGTTTGCACAAAGTCCTTCGACCTTTCTTGCTGCGTCGATTAAAGAAGGAGGTGGAATCTCAGTTGCCGGATAAAGTGGAATACATTATAAAGTGTGATATGTCGGCTATTCAACGGGTTTTGTACAGGTAAGTTTCGTTTCAGATCTACATTTACAAAATGTTTACTTAGAGCTCGGCTTTAATTTATCAAATTTCAAATTATTAACGCCACACAGACACATGCAAACGAAAGGTGTGTTACTTACGGACGGATCTGAGAAAGGAAAGCAAGGGAAAGGAAGTAGCAAAGCATTGATGAATACCATAATGCAATTAAGAAAACTATGCAATCATCCATTTATGTTTCCTCACATCGAAGACAATTACTGCGATCCCAACGGACAAGTAACGTAAGTCTGCTTGTAACAACATAATATATATAACTGTTCTGAACCTTAATATGATTCTATAAAACAATTGTCATAAATTATAACTCATAATTTGTCCAATTTATGATAGTGCGGATATTTATCGAACCTCTGGGAAATTTGAATTGCTGGATCGAATACTTCCAAAACTAAAAGCCACGGGTCATCGCGTTCTTCTCTTTTGTCAAATGACACAGTTAATGACAATCATGGAGGATTATATGAATTATCGGGGATTTATGTACCTCAGATTGGATGGAACCACTCGGTCAGACGACAGGGGTGATCTCCTCAAAAAATTCAACGACAAAGAGTCAGACTACTTCATTTTCTTACTGAGTACTCGTGCAGGAGGATTGGGTTTGAATTTGCAAAGTGCTGATACTGTAGTTATTTTCGACTCCGACTGGAACCCTCACCAAGAAAGTGCTCGGCCGTTGGCCGATTAATTAATTAATTAACTAATTTTAACCGTAATTGTAAAGTTGTAAGGGTTGAAAGTCATGTCAAAGTCGGTTTTCGTGAATGAGAGGGTTGAGGGGGCGACTGGAGACTCTCAACTTGAGAGCATTGCCGCCTATGCTTGATTATGTTTCAGTAAGTATGCAAATGTGAACAGGACAAAACGAATCTTGGTCGTATCGTTGTCGTCGCCATTCAAGGTAAACAAAAGAGACAATCATTTTCCTGGTTGTTTTTGAGAAACTTTTTGGTGAAGTCAAGAACTCGTTTCGTAACAATATTTTGTTTAAGTTGAAAATTAAAAGGAAAGTTAATTTGTAGTGATATTTTGTCGAAACAAGGACGGATAATTTTTAATAAGAATTTAAACTGAATATGGGAATTTCAGGGTTTTTTAATTTATTAAACGAAGGGTTGATACCGTGTAAACTCCATATTTCTCCGCTCGTCCGCTCTCATTCACGACAACCGATTATTGCTAGTTCATCATGACATACACAATCCATAATATTTTTGTGGTTAAGCTTTTTTGGGAAATGAATTATTTCTCTTTGGGNGGAAAATGAATTATTTCTCTTTGGGGTGTTTTAGGATCTCCAAGCCCAAGACAGAGCACATCGAATCGGCCAAAAAAACGAAGTGAGAGTTTTGCGATTGATGACCGTTAATTCCGTGGAAGAGAGAATTTTGGCAGCCGCCCGATACAAACTTAACATGGATGAAAAGGTCATTCAAGCCGGAATGTTTGATAACAAATCAACCGCTACAGAAAGAAAACAGTTTCTTCAGAGTATCTTGCATCAAGATGAGGGAGATGAAGAAGAAGAAAATGAAGTTCCAGACGACGAAACTGTCAACCAAATGATTGCCAGGTCGGAAGCAGAATTTGAATTGTTCCAGAGGACAGACGCGGAAAGACGCAAAGAAGATGCGGAAAATGATGTGAAGCCTCGATTGATGGATGAATCTGAATTGCCAGAGTGGCTTCTTCGGGATGACGATGATGTAATACATTTTCTATTATATTTGAGGCGCTGGCGCTGAGTTATTAAATTTATATTGAAATTCTAGGATGAGAAATGGGAGGAGGACTTTGAAGAAAAAGTGGGCCGGGGTTCCCGCCAACGCAAGGAGGTCGACTACAGTGATTCCCTCACAGAAAAGGAGTGGCTGAAGGTGATTGGAGCAATGGACGAGGAGAATCAAGATGAAGATGGGGAAGGCACTGGCGAGGGGGGAAGTCGCAAGAGGTTATCTCGAAAGCCCAGGAAAAGTGGTAACAAGGCACCAGATGCAGGTCAAGGATTGCAGGGTTCGAAGAAGTCAGTGATCAAGGCGAAAAGCCAAATGAGGAAGCTAATGAATATTGTCATAGGATATAAAGACAGGTAAAAAGAAGTTGTGTTATTGAATTAGTGGTTTATTTGGTTCACTGTTCACTCTGGTTTATTTTAGTGATGGAAGAATTCTGAGTGATCCGTTCATGGAATTGCCTAGTCGGCGTGAACTGCCACACTACTACACAGTAATCAAGAAGCCTATTGACATTAAAAAGATTCTCCATCGAATTGAAGACAATAGGGTAAGGCTAAGCAACTTATTAATACAGGATGAAATTTGTGGGTATTTTTGAAAAAAAGGACCTAGTTCAAAACTTTTATTCAATTTAACAGTACCAGGATCTCGATGAATTGGAAAAAGACTTTCAACAACTGTGTACCAATGCACAAACTTACAATGAGGAAGCATCTTTAATCTATGAGGATTCCATAGTTCTGCAGTCCGTGTTCTCCAATGCTAGGGATAGAATAATTGAGCAGGACAAAGAGAAAGACAAAGAGGGTAATAACAAGGAGCCAGATGCAGAAGCGAAAGGTACAATTTTTAGGTTAAAAATTAAGTGTGGTTCTGCAACTAGTACAAATTCAGATAGCTGTAGCCCAATGTCAACTGACCTGTCAATGTCAAAACAATTAATAGTAGTTCCAATGGAAGTTGATGAGGATAACGGGGGCGGCGGTGGCGGAGGTGGATCGGAAGACGAGTCTTCCTTGAAAATGCGGATTAAGCTGAAGAAAAAATCTGGCACCGCCACGGTTTCTTCCAGTAGTGGCTCTGGTAGTGGGGAAGGGTCTTCTAGGTCAAAAAGAAAACGTTCTTCCAAGCGTTACGTCAGTGATGACGATGACGATGATGAACCAGCGAATGACGATGATGTAATTGGTTTTACTTAATTAATGTTTGTCACTCCTGCTACCACTTCCCCGTGCCACTTTCCGCTTTTGTGATTCATAAACTGTAGTCCTCGGCTGTGATAAGTGTGTAACGATTTTTAAATTACCTTGCGCTGTTTATGTCTGGTGCTACTGCTGTTTCGATCTTAGTTAATCTTCGATTAGTAATTAGACTCGTCCGTTCGCATGCCGCCCTCCTTCAATGATTTGCGTCCTTGTTGCATGTTTTTACTAATGATACACGGCTTATTTTTATAGTGCATGGTTGTATTGCCTACTTGTTTGTTTATGTTTCGTATCGTCTTCGAAGTAGTTTTAAGTAACTTTTACTGTACACATTAACAAATTCAAATTTTTATTGTTTCAAAATTTTTATTTTTATTCAACCGAAGAGTAGATATATAATCAACTTTTAAGTCAAGTAAAATCACTCGTTTATCTTTGTGTTGCTAATCTATGTGAACTGTCCACTTTATTCTTTCATTTTCACTCAACTCTGCGTCATCTTTGTTTCCCCATCTATTTTTAGTTGTATTTATGAATGGCATGCTTTTGTCCTTCATTGAAAATTGAGCGTGAGGTCATTATGATGCGTATATTTTATATTAATATTAATAGGATGAAGGAAGTGATAATCTCTCTTCGTCCAGAAGTTCTTCGAGAGGTTCCACCCCGGCGCCATGTGGGCGCAGAGGTACTCGTTGACGTCGGCCCTCTCTCCAGCAGGCGCCTTGAGAGGGGATGGCAGCTTTGTCTTTGCCACGGCTTCGTTAAATGAGATTTTATGTGACGAGTCGTCAACTCGTCATTGATAATTTGCATTGTGCATGATGGCAAATAATTAGCCAACTGATTAGCTCATTGCATTATATAAATGACTCCCTATTAGTAGTACCATTTATACTTGTTTCGTCACGGAAAAAATATAAAAGCTGTACATTATTTAGTCTTAAAGACAACTTATCTCCATTTAGTGCCAAACCTTATGGTTTACCAATTTGTAAATATTTGATGAATCCAGCTTTTCTTTCCAAGCAGATCGAAATCATACATTTATTTATTTTTTATTTCGACTGTATAAATATAAGCTGAGAGTAAAAAGGGGAATGGAAACCCAGGATCAGGATCGACAAGGTCGAGAAATCTTTCAGATTTAATGTGCAAAATAGTACAAGGAATTAATTACGTTTACGAATACCAGTGAATTATCCCCAGTTTAAAACTAATCAGTTCCAACGACACGCCAAATTGGCTTTAGAAATAACTCATACTAAATAACAATATCTTTCATGCTTGCCTCTCATTTCTTATTATTTTTAGTCGGAGGAACCAACATTCCATAATTTTCTCTTCTGCTAACGTTAAAACAACCACGCAGATTGCAATTTGTAGTGGCGGTGATGATCTAGTCACTAATTGTGTTAACTAGAAGAAAAGAAACCCGAAAAATAAAAATGTTTAAAACATGACCATTTCAGTCTAACCTCATACTACTTTACCTTTTTTATTGCCACTTGCTCTTTGAAAACTTTCATTTCATGAATACAACTTGAATCAGAAGTGAAAACTTTGTTTCATGAAAAATCATGTTAACAGGAAAATCTGTTTTATTATGAAAATTATGAGATGCTGCGTTGTTCTTTTAGTCTGTCGAGTATAGTCTGCAACTGCATTTTAAACTTCAGATACAAACTGCATCCCATCATTCCTTCCTCACTCACGTCACATCGCATCAAATATCGTTTCGTTTCATATCATCGTTCATGAGCGAATCATGAAGATTTTCATTTTCATCCACTCTGCATAATATAGCTGTTGGTTTTGGTTTTAGCTTTAGCAGTCTTCTCAGATTTACTCGACTAGACTTTCCTTCATGCACGCACTTTATTTCGCAGCATTGCATTTTCTTCGTCAAACATAACTTTTTTCTTTCCTGACCCCGCAAATACAATGATGAGGACTAGTACCACTCTCTCTAGAAGTGCCACACTTCATATATAAAACTCGAAGTCTACACGCTAAAATATTTCTTCTTGTAATAATGTTGTGCTGAAGTAATAATGTCCATATGAGCCAACCCTGCCTGTGGCACACACTAAAACTATAGTGGGATAACGTAGATGAACCTCTAGTATATAGTAAAGTAATGGTGAGGAAAGCGAAGGAACACATATAAATAATATGTACATGTGAACTTTGAGGATCTCTGCTTGAATATAAAGATTTTCATCGTTCGTTCGCAGATCACTACGACGTTTGCTGCTCCGATTTATTCTTCAGTTACTCATTTATAGGATCACAATTTCTACAGTGCGTGTGTGCAAACTGTGCACACAGATAACATAATAGTACTTCATCTATAAGAACAGGTGCAAGGTGCAAGATAACTACTGTACACTCTTTGCATTACATTATTAATAAAATTGGAATTGTCCCAAACCCAATCTCGTTTTACCATTAATGAGGACTATGAGTTGCATATTGACTGCAGTCGAGATTTACGATTGGCGAAATTGGCACAAATGTGTGAAAACGTACCTGTTGTAGTAGATGCAGAGAGAAGGTCATCGTCGTGTCTTTAAATTATTTGGACATCTTATTCAAGTCAACTGATTTTAACGAGTCTGCAAACAGAACTTCGCATCATCATCATCATCATTGGGAACTCGCCGTTTTGCCGTCGCGTCAGTCAAGTGACTCACTTTTTCATTGAACGGAATATCGGACAATAGCCTCAAATTAATTGTTGTTGCCTCAAACAAGCATCAACTCAACAACCGCAATTTGTCGTTTATTGAGGTGAAAATATTTTTATGTAAATTACTAGTGTGTAAAATTAATTAAGTTAAGAATGTGTTCTGCATTTGAGAAGTGAGCAGTATTAGAAGAGAAAGTTTTAAGCATTGAGCAAAAAGAAAGGTGAAAGGTAAAGGGTGTGAAAGCAAAGCAGGCGGCAGGCAGTTTCCAAATCAGTTGTTCCAGCAGAATTGCAATTGCAATATAGCAAATCAAACATTGAAAGAACTGCAACTGGAAATGCCGATCAAAAAAAGAAACAGAAAAAGAACGCGGAGTATGAAACTGTGAATCATAAACAAAATTTTTAAGTTGACCTGTTAACCTGTTTCCTAACTTTTCTCCAGCAAGCCATTAGTACTTAATAGGTTTTTTAAACAATTCAACAAGGATAATTAATATATTAATCAACAATCTGAAATAGGAGGGGAAACTGCCGTTTGTTCCGTTTCGCTTGTAATAGATACGTTAGAAAGTACTATTTATTACTTCATCTTTATTATAGTCTATGTCCAAGAACAGGAAACGTTAATTAGCACTTCTCTATGAGAATTCTATAACCATTAATAAAAATGTTTAAATGATTTATTTAAAGTTGACCAAAACGTGATCAAAGGTAGCTGAGCTGAGGATTATTAAAAAATCTCTTCTCCCTGAAGAAAGGGACTCTTAGACCACCACAATGCCTGTTCGGGCGGAAAAAGTTTTCCCTCCTCTACCTGCGAATTCGAAACAACCTGGAATTTGTCCGTCGCTGCTCTACAACGGTTCGAGATTTCAGGGTCATCAGAAGTCGAAAGGAAACTGCTATGATGTGGAAGTGATTCTGCAGGTATTTTGTGTTGGAAAAAATTATTACTGTGTACTCTGATGTAATGTATAAAAAAGTCTTTAATTGGTTTGTTTGTTGGTTATAGCATGTGGACGAAGAAAACGGTTATTTATGTGGGTACTTGAAAATTAGAGGGCTAACGGACGAATATCCAACGCTAACGACATTCTTTGACGGAGAGATAATCAGTAGGAAACACCCATTTCTGACACGGAAGTGGGATGCGGATGAGGAAGTGGACAAGAAACACTGGAGTAAATTCGACTCCTTCCACCAATACTCCAAAACATTTAATTCAGATAATTTTGATTATGAAGCCCTGAAAACTACCGATCAGGTGTTTATGAGATGGAAGGAACACTTTCTGGTGTAAGTATTAATTCTAGTCTAGACTCTACAGTAAAATTATAAATCTTACTCAAATATGTAACTTAATTCATATGATCACAAACTGACGACTGCAAATGATTTGACTGTTAGTTAATATTTTGTATAGTGATTATAAGACAAATTATAATCTTTTATACAGGCCCGATCACAGAGTGAAGGAAATTTCCGGTGCAAGCTTTGCTGGCTTTTATTATATCTGTTTTACTAAATCGTCAGCCACTATCGAAGGATTTTATTATCATCGAAGTTCGGAGTGGTGAGTTATTCCAAATAAATTATTACATTTATAAATCCAGCTGAACGGAAGAACTTTCTTGGCCAGTTTCATTAATAAAATTCTATTGTGATTTTGCAGGTTCCAGTCCCTTAATCTGAAGCATATACCTGAAAAATCTATCCAAATTTACCAATTTCGGTAAATTGCGTACCGCATATATAAAGCAATAATTAAATATTATACATACGCCGTATAGATAATATTGATAGTATAAAATTCAATGTCATGTGTAGAATTAAATTCTATTAAAAAATGTGTTTTCAAATTAAATTATTGTTAAATTATATTTATGGAAATGTAGAGGTCGACGAGTAATGCCTACTTTCTTAGGATGTTTATATATGATTATAGGCAGATTGCATTATTACAACATTTGCAGTAATTATTTATGAAGGACGTGATTTTGAATGGCACTAACGATTCGTTATATTACTTTTACTTTTTATTTACATTTAGAGTGAAATATTTTAACGATTTACTGACTGTTTTTTCTTGTTAATTTTGAAAACTTTATTAAACCAAAGACAAATGTCAATTTTTGTTTTAGCCACTTACAATAACTTCATTTTATCAAATGGTTGCTGGTAAGCCAGTGTCTTCGTCTCAAACAGAAATTGCAAAATTATGCAGCAGTTTTATGAATTATATACATAGTTGTTTGTTATATATAGTTTTAGAATTTGACTTTACCAGTTAATTAATATTTTGCTATTATTATGACGTGAACACGTGAACAGTAATTTTATGAATGACTAATTAATTACTATATTACTATTATTTATTTATTTTATCAGACTTACATAGTTTACTACAAGAAACTAAATGGCGCTAATTATGTTGTAAGGTGATTAAGTGCAGATCTTCATGAATTGATATTGGTAATATTTTGGTTTAACCAAATCAAAAAATGTGTATTCAGAAAGCTGTCAATTACATACAAGAGTGTAGTTGTGTTCAAAGTTCAACTATTATTGGTACTACCGTAGAAATCCACTACTCTCTCTGAACAAGAAAAGTTCAGGAACACAAAAAGTGTTCATGAATTGAATGCTTTCAGCTTTATAAAAGTCAAACCGAACAATTTTAACCTCCGGGAATTTTATGATATTAATAACAATGTTGTACTAACTGAAAGTTCTCATTTACATTTTGTAAGTGTGTGTATTGTATTTTGGATGTATTTATTTTTAGACTATGAATTTCATTTTCCATTTCCGGAACAATTTATTCTTTAATTTAGATTTTTAATTGTTAGTTACACACAAACAGTCCCTCAGGTACCTGTCTCTGTAAACCTTTTGAAAGCGTAACTTCTAAGATTAATTATTTTATTTTGTGTCTACTTTTAATTGTCCAGTTTTTGAATCAACGACTTTAAAAATGTTAAGATTCCCTCCATGAATCTATGAAATCAGTTAGTTAATGACTGAGCAGTGAAACACAATAACTGGAAGACCAAAAATACAAAAAGAAACTTGTTTTTTAAAGAGTTTGTCAAAAAAAGTTTAAAAGAAAACGTTAAAACCTACACGAATCATGTATTTAAACAGGACCGGTTATCCCAACAAACGGAATTGTGAAAAGTTTGCAATGCTAGAGTTGAAAGATCTTATCAACCTGGATGGAGCGGGATGCATTGTGCATTTCTCATCTTCCTCGTTGACCTCGACTCAAGTGTCAAGCTAAGGGCTATTAATGTCATTAAACCTTCCTTAGTCAACATTTACGGGTCCCGCGTAAAACTTAAATAAATTATTAATATTCAAAACTTGATTTGAGGATTTTTATATACGTAATGAGTAATGACAAATAATCAGTTTCACACCAGAAAAAAAAGATCTTTTTGTAATGTAATGTCTCACTGAAAACGTGAAAGCCCTTAAATATACATAAATGAATGAGAATTAGTTTTATGATCCCTTATCGTGGAGTTATTTCAAAGCAAAACCACTCCGATTCAAAAGAAATAACAAACTATGCAAGTGCGTGCACGTATGATAGAGTTAAATGTATTATGAGTTGTTGATGTGATTTGGTGAATTTTTTTTCAAAATATATTTATGGTATGATCCGTTATTATGTGATGTTGATGATATACTATTTTAGGTAAGGAGCTGTAAGATAGAACGGCTGGATAATATACATAGATTATTAATTGTTGCAGGTCAAAATAAACTAATTTTTCAAATTCTCAATGGACTTTGGTGGTTACTTTAAAATGTTTAATGATCGCACATTGCACCATAATATTATCATTCATTTCGGAGCATTTTTGGTGACAATGAAATAATCAGACATTATAATTCTTGTTTTAGACCTCTGAATTTATTAGCGACCTTCATCAATCATAATATTATTTATTCATTACAATACTGTTAGATCGTTTGTTAAAAATGCGACAGTGTTGTACACATGAGTTATTTCTCCATATTATTAGTGAAACGAGATAAGTTATTTGGTGTGAGTTACATACGTGTGGGCGGACTCTTGAGTCGGCTATACTTAAACAATTAATTAAGTAATAATATGGCATTATTGACTTAAACAACAAACCGGAATCATTCAACGCGATACAAATTTTTCTGCTGACGATATAAACTAATTAAAAATTTCAATTTGATAAAATAAACTATAGTACAAAAGTATAAAAACCGGGCGTAATAATGATGGAGCTAAGATATAAAACGGTTTAGTACTAGATTAGTACATGTAGTATTTGTTAATGTAATAAATACGTAATTATAAGTACCGATGGACCATTTATTATCAACCTCGAACAACCACCATCAAATTCTCTCTATTAGATAATTAATTAGTCTTTTTGAAGGTTAAAATTTAAAATTAGATTATAATTAATTAGAAATTTCTCCTAGTTTTAGTACTGAACAAGTTAGTGGATGAAGTGGAGGTTGTCTGCTGGACAACTCCAGATGTCGATGACGACTGTGTTACACTCTGGGTCACGTGCTGGCGTGTTTGAACCCTTGCAAAGTTGTCATCTCCATTAACACTGGAGTCCGTGTCCTCTTCCAGTGGTGCAAACTCCACAATTTCAGTCGATGACCTGTCAGCAATGGATCGTGCAAGTCCTCCTGGAACTGATGATATCACTGAAGAGTTATCATCTCTGCCCAGGTGGTCATCCACTCCAAAGTCAACCATCATTTCTGTCATTGACCTTACGTCCGTGATGGACTTTGACTCAGTGGCTGTTGTATCGCTGGATTTTTTGCGGTACATTCTATTAGGCTTAATTGGGGTAGATGATGACACTGAAGAAGAAACTTCACTTGTCGAGTCATTAAACAGCCTATCATCATCATGTGATGGATGTTCGGGATATGAAATTGTCCTGATGATGACATCCCACTTCTCTGTTTCAAAAAATGAATACAAGTTTGAATAAGTATTAGAACATGTAGGTCTACTTGTAAATGGTGAGGTTGGAAATCATGCTTTCAAGTCTGAAAAGTATGAATGGCCTTGAACATTGAATTAATAATTAAATATATAAACGATGTATACATTTTTATATATGCATTGAATTGTCCGATTAAATTGTTTCGATAGATTTCGGAATTGATATATCCACTTCACCATTTACAAGAAAAGCTTTCATTTTATGTATGAAGAATATCATATACAAAGATTCTAACCCGGTTCGAAAAGTCTCTCGAACCTAGTGTCCCTTCGAATGCGCTCATAATCCTCTTTGAAAGTCGCTTCCGTGAGTAGCGTCCTCAAGGTTGACTCTGTGGTGATAATTTGCCTCCATCTTTCCCGATCGTCCTCTGTGAGAACAGAGGCAGTTTCAGAGTCGTAGTCCATGTCCGTTGTTAATGGTCTCTCATCGGGTCGATATGGCGGTGGTGACTCTAGCACACGGAAAAGAACCTTCCACTTCTCATTCCAGATTTGTGTGTCATCCTGTTGAAGTTTCTGCATAGCTCGAGTAACAGTTGTACGGTCAGTATCCTCACGTGAAACCTGATTTCGCCGGATGTACGTATCCTGGCTAAGACTTGTGTAGCTTGGTAAAATGGGAGCTTCTTCAACTGCAGACCACCCAATTGAAGACACCTCCGTTGTTTCAGAGCCTGTAATTGTAATATTATTATATTGCAAGACCGTCATAATTTTTTCTCGCTAGATCTGAGTAGATAATTAAAAAATAAAATAATTGTCTCAACTTACCCCGCTCCCAAGACTCATCGTCATCTCGTGGATGTGTCCGAATTTCTATTAAAAATAAAATAAAAAATGAAAGTCAGCGTCAAGAAATAGTGTAGTGGGAACTGGGAAGTCTGAAGAAAATTTAGATTTACACAAAATACTGTAAAGCCAATAAAATGTGTTAAGGCGATTCGGATTGTTGGCGGACTTACGGACATCCCATTTTGGCTGATCTTTTCTGTAAAGCTGCGTGATTTCTCTCGTCTTGCGTTCCTCGTCCTCAATTAATCTTCTTTCAACGATGGTCTAACGATAAAAACAAGAAAAACGATTGATTTTTCACAGACAATCAAAGCATATCATAAAGGTACATTTCTAATTCTAATTCTTTCTTTTTCTTTTTTTTTTTGAAGCTTGCAAAATACCTGAACGTATACATCGTCGACAGTGTGAACAGATAATTCTGGTTTTCGAAGAGCCAGGGGCTGCACATAACGCGTTTCAGTGTCCACTTCCTCCTTGTCCACAATCGTGAGATGGTCAACCAGCTCAGTTGTCTGCACATGCCTTTGGGGCACGTGAACATGTTGTACCTACGAGTCGATAAACCAATCGATAAGATAATGAAAAAATAAACAAATAACACGACCATTCACGTGTGCTTTATGGCTCATGCATGATCATTCTTTCATTCATTCATGATGATTGCTTTTGTTGCATTGCATACTTTGTCAAACACCGGAGGTGGTGGTGCGGGTCTTCTTGGAGGTGGATGCAGCTCAGGAATGTGCACGGTTCTGGCGACACCCTCCTCTATAGAGGTTATGGATCCCTCCGTTTCGTAGTACGCCGTGCTCTGCAATGGTTGCTCAGCCACTCGGAGATTTACTTCGAAGTGTGGTTTGGCAATGACTGCGGCTGGAATCATTTCAGTTTCCACTGCAGCATGCGTATCCGAATATTCCGAGGACACTGTGTCTGGCCTTTGTGGTCCATCTTCTATAGATGAAGGATAATCGGAAGCTAAGGTTTCTTCTAGCGGCACCTCAGATGAGCTTGCGGATGGCGCCTGTACCCTTGGAATTTTGAGATGAGAGAACGACTCGATTGTTGATAATTTCTCGCTCTCCTCCTCCATCGGTCTAAGTTACGAAATGAACAAGATTCCGATTAGGATTAGTGTGTTGAAAGTCATGCATATGAGCAATTCATTAAAAAACATCCGCATCGCGTAGAAATGATTAACATAGAAAAGGTCTCACGAGAATGGGCGCTTTCTGATGACCTGGATGTTCCTCTGCTTGAGACAGTAGTACGAGCATCCGAGTCCGATCAACTTTTGGGATCATATGGAATAAATAAATTAATAAAAATTAAGTAGCCAATAACCAACTCATAAATTCATGCATTCTTCGCAGATTCGAAATTGGCAGAATACCTACACTACACTCTTTTTTCTCTAATTGATTCTAGGATTCCAACACTTGATTAATTTAGTGTCTATATCTTGAAAGAAGGTGATTTTTGTTCTAGCAATTAAATCTGTCAGGGGAATGTACGCTCGTTCTTCGTTTTGTTCCCCAGCAAGAGATCCATTATTTTCCGCGTAGAACGACCTGATATCGTACTTCTCCCCATCCCACCCCACCCACACTTTTCCAAATCCATCGGGAACCTGCACTCTTGAAGTTGGACGAACTCTGGTGTCCGTCTGGTAGTGTGGAACAGTAAAAAGTGTACTGGCCACCTTCCCACGAACAAACGTCAGTCCCCGAGACTCCAAAATCCTATTAAACTTCTGATAAAAATCTCTATGCTGTGGCAATACGTTGCTGTTCAACTCCACAAACTGTGCTGTAAGCGGGTCATGTTTGTGTGGGTGTCTGGGGACGACATGGCCCTTGTCATAGATGGTTCCCACCAAGTCTCCAAGATTGGATCGGTAACCAAGATTTATCCGAGAATCTTCTATGAATCTATCCCTTGTATCGTTTTGGAGGGGAAGAGAGAGGTTCCGCTCTGTCGAAGTATTCGGTCCCAAGAGCCGCTCCTCGACGATGATAGTCGTAATAAATTGTCATCGCTCCGCCATCTAGCTTTCTTGGATTGCTTGCTTCAAATACGGGCTCTCCCAACGCCTCAATCTGAGGGTGACGACAAAGTCTACTGGCCGGAGCTGATGGGAGATGGTCACCTCTAGATGGACCGGATCCAGGTTCCTCTTGCGGTGGTGGTTCTTCTGATCTTCCAGTCTTCGTACATTCCTTATCATAAAGCAGCTTAGCCCTGACTGTGGGAAAGTACTTCCAACATCCGCCTGGTACCGAATTCTTGCATCTTATTTTCCCATTATGCTTTTCTTTCTTATGTTGCATAAGATGCCACTTCGACGCGTATGGAACTTCAGCTGATTCTCCTCCACACTTGTCACAGAACCGTTCTGAGTGCACGTCGTCCTTGTGATGAGACAGATTTGCAGGCTGTAGAAACACTGACCCGCATACAACCCCTTCATATTCTTCATAACAAACCACTTCATAACGCCTTTCATGGTCCGTAATTATGTGCCTTGTTAATGCTCTTCGGGACGATCTAACTTTATTACACACTGACCCATCTTCCTCAACCCATTCGCACTCGAACGACATTTTGAATTTGAATTTATATTTAACTTTTACTAAACACGTTTATTTATGGAAGTAATTTAAATTATGTAATTCAACTAACTTAAAATTAATAAAACCAATTTCTTTAATTTACCTCTGGACCAATTTCACTATCAAAGTCGAAATACCAAAATACATCTGCCAAATTCGACACATTTCGTTTTCATTTACAAGAATACCGAACATGTTAATTCTTTTTTTTATTCAAAAACATTCCACTTTGACTAAAACAACATGTTCATTCTTGTATACGACAAGGAAACGTTCTCGCTTTCTGCCTTACTTAAAGTGGCCTTACTTTTTATTTTATCAAAAAGAAATGTTAACAGTGCAATAAATTTTCTTACCATAATTCCAAGAAACATGATTGTGCAAATAATCATAAGCACTTCAAACTCCTTGAGTGGTTTTGGCAGAATTGCGGCAGTTGCCGGAGGTCTATTACATAAAGTCATTGAATAATTTGTTTTACATTTAGAAGGACATTTTGAAAATTTATACTAATGTGGTAAGACAATAAGGCAACGCAGAATTACATTACATTAATTTGCATGCAAGCTGTTGTTTCCCCTTTATTTTAAGAGATAAAACAAGTGGAAAATTAAATCGCTTCTGAAAATCTTACTCGAGTAAAAAGAGCGGAGGAGCTGGAACTTTGGGAGGTGGATAACGACAAACGACAGTGATGACCTCATCCCCTTCCATTTCTAAGCCTGGATGGAAACGTACAATCACGTTGTTTGTAAAAACTCGTGTTGGATCCTGAAATGAAAAATATGAAAATTATATCATAATGTCAGACTTGGATTTTATGAATCAGAGTTTTTCCTTGGAATTAGCGTGGGTGTGTTCATATTTCAAAGCCATATTTTATGCTCATTGCTGTTATATATGAGCTTTACTTCACGTCGTGTCTGATTATGATCATCAACTTGACTTTTAACTTTCCATGGTTCGCAATCACCATTAGAGTCTAACAATGACATTGACACAAAGGATCTATTGAAGTGTTTTAAATTAATCACTAATTTGCCATATAAAGTTTGCACTGTAAACCGATTTATCTCATGTCATGTTTTATCCCACCGCGAAGTCATAATCAGGTTCGTAACCGAAGCTCTTCCGCATTGCCCTTACTTCCTTATAAGGCCACCCATATAAAAAACGTGACGTAAGTTGCTTCGAGGATAAAGCTGTGGATTATTTGCGTCCCACCTCCACATTTTATTGGGCTTGCTGATTTCATTTATTTATTTTTTTAACTTCTGGATTGGACGTGTCAAAGATAGGACTTAATAGGTTGTGTTGCAAATAGAATTGAATGGTTATTGTGCTGAGTTGAGGAACGGTAAATAAAACAAAAATAAAGGTCTCCTCCCAAATAAACTCTAATATAGTTTTAATATTAGATCTTGTGAGTGAATTGCTGTGGATGACCTCATCTCATCAAACTCCAAATCACCTGCGAAGCCATTCTCTTTTTCTTCACCTCTTTTCTAGTGTTAGTTAACATTTTAGCTCTTTCTTACAGGTGAAGGGAATGAGATGAAGGTAATTTTACGAACCTGAATACGTTATATTCAGTATGTATCATTTTCGGAAAATGAATGTTCATGATTATTATATTGAACTGCCGCCCACTTGGATTTAGCAAGCTTAAATTAGGGCTTACTCAGAACTGTAAATTTTTGACCACAGCAAAGAAATCTGAGTTATTTTTGTAGCATGAGTATTTGACATGTAAGATTTAAACAAGATTTCAAAAAAAAGTAAGAATTCCTTATAAAAACTAAAACGAGAAACATTATTTTTCTGTCTAACAGCCAATTCTAGTGAGTAATGAACCCTTTCTAAAAATTTTGTTTTCCTGTTTTACTTTTGTAAAATTGTAAATGAAAAGAAAATCTGCACACTTTGCAAAAGCTGAATCTGTGCTGAGTGAGAACATAAATTAAAAACAATATATAAAAACAAAAAATCCTTTGTCGACTTTTATGGACAATGAAGTGAATGTATGAATAATTTGCAAGTTCAAGAAACGAAATTGGTACATAAAATATTTGTGGAGCTTTGTGTACCGTGTGTGGTACACCTTATAAAAATTAAGCAAGTTGCTGGTATGGAAGGTTGTTAAAATAAAAATAATAAGGATTACACATTACATTAACCGTCTTTGTCTGCTTTTCTACTTCACTCCGACAAACTAAAATGGTCACATCCCATAGAAGCTTTTCATAGTAAATCCCTACAATCATGACAAACCTTATTGTAACAAAATGCGGTGATGCATTTTCGCAACAAGAGTGCGAGACACAAGAATCTTTTAAGAAGTGCAAATATATGATTTCGTACAAGGTTCACTTTGCAGCAACCTTCCAAGTATAGACTTAACCAAAAATATACAAATAGATTACTTGCTTTGCCTCATTCAAGAAGACAATTTCTCGACATCGATATTTTTCATGCGAAAAGATAAAGTAGACTGTTTCAACCCACACACATTGCAAAATGTTGGTGATGCGACTAGGGTGAGTGAGTAATGGCGATGGCCCTTTTCACAAACTCAAATATGGCCTTCACATAATTATTACCTATTTCAAGTCAAGTCAAAATACTCCTTTAAAAATATGCACAGGTTTGTCCTATGCGACTGCGATACCAACACCCATACGTAAACTTTGATTCTTTTAGCCAGAAGAAAAGCGATTGATGCCTGCAGTTTAGTGCTTTTACACTTGTGTCATTTATATTGTTTGCAGTTGTGACGCATCAGGTGAAAATTAAGATCATGTTAACCCCGACCACGGAGACAGGTTTACCTGTTTGGTGCCGCATCCTTTTAAAGGAATCTCAAGAATCGTCACCGTGTCCCCTGATCCCGCCGAGTAGCAGGCGCTGTTACGATCAAAGTCCGCGTAGACCAATCCGTAGAATGGCTCCTTAAATTTCAACTCGACATGCATGAATCCGGCTGCACAATTTAAAACTGCCATCGTTCGATTTAGTTTAATCTCTGGTTGCAACGTGTCCAGCTCAGTGACCTTTCCTGCGAGCACTGCGGTTGGTGGCAGTCCCTCTCCATATTCGACATCGACTGTCTGTAGACCATAGTTTGATTGACAGTGGACCAAATTGGTAGATAGGAGGATCAAAAGGAACAAAGTCGGGCAGATCAGCGTGGTGATCCTTGTCATCGTTCTGCATCAACAAAAACCAAGTTAAAAATAAATTTTAATCAATTTTTTTCAAGAATTGTTATCAGATGATGGCATCATTAAATCATTATCAACCTTGAACATTTTTAAACATGTTACCCGCATGAAATACATAATGAAGCAACCTGATTCAATGCAAACTAACTTTTAAAAGGAAGATGAGCACATGAAATTCATATTTAGAAACTATCCATATTTATGACTGCTTGAAGCAAACCGAGGCGTAACTATTTTTCTATATCAAATATTTTTGAAATAAAATATGACAAATGAAAAGCGACGCATCATGTTACCAGCGTCAGCAATGTAGCCATCATGTGTTTGGCAAATCATACCCAACTAACAAATAGCAAATGAAAAATGAAGAGGAACTGTGACGGTGACAAGCACGAGTTAAAATTTTGATACTAAAAAGTTTCAGAAGAATTATGAAATGACCAAAAGAGCAGATTGCAAGAGATTGTATCTTGGAATTGAGCAAATAATATAACGTGATCACGTCTCATTCTCATTCCGTGTCATCGTGAAAAGCGCTTGGAGCCATCAGTATTGAAGGTCTTGGTTTTTGATAATGGCGAAAAGTGAATTCGTGGGCGGCGGACGTTCATTGTCGTATTTTGCGTGTGTCTATATGCAATACAATGCACCAACTCTGAACAAAGTGATCCTTAGTTTAGGTACAAAAACGTTATGCAAAAACCCTTACTCAAAATTTACTTTACAGGACGTAAACAATTGCAGCATTTGTGCAGATACAGCTAACATTTGCAAAGCAAATGAATTTACCTAACATTTCTTTAAACGTGGGTTAAATAAAATTGCAAATTGTTCATTCCATTAAGTCCATTATTGAGTTACAGTAAATAAACATTTTTATTCATCGTCATCAAAGCACATCTGAGAGTGCTTTTTGTTCATTAAATGTTTGAATAAAAAATTCATTTGTTGTTTTCTCACTTACTTGAGAAAAATGCATTAATCTCCATTATTGTCTCCTTAAATTTTTGAATAACGCTACACGATTATGAAAATGATTCAACTCAACCTTACGTTTCTTGTTTCACCGTAAAACTTGCCAGCTCTGGCTCTAACAAATGTAGCATCATCAAAATCTAGAGCCAAAGACAATTTATTAATGTGTCTCAGTTGTGTGCCAATGATTTATACCATACATGCGCACAAACATACGTAAAATATTATAATTTTCAGCAGAAAAGAAAGACATCAAAGAAATGTATACGGCTAGTAAAAAATTGAAGACAGACCAGTCATAATAACGATAATCAAAATAATGATGATGATGCGATGATGATGCTGTTGCTGAAGATGATGCTTCAATTTTTTGTAAATATTTCTTCTAAAACGCAAGTGCTCCTTCTGAGGCACCTGTTTTAAGGCGACTGCCTCAAAATATGATTGCATTTGTACATGCAACTGTGTTTTGGCAATTGGCATGAGAGTGACGAAGAATAATGTGAGACTTCCATGTGTGGGGCTTCTCTCAAGTCG
Source organism: Cyphoderus albinus (assembly GCA_021029165.1). Lineage (NCBI taxonomy): Eukaryota > Metazoa > Arthropoda > Collembola > Entomobryomorpha > Paronellidae > Cyphoderus > Cyphoderus albinus. The sequence continues at coordinate 4,274 of VYYJ01001239.1, read as the reverse complement.
ACTCAACTTTAACCTTTAAAATGCCCCAGCTCTGCCCACTGCCACCAACACCACAGTACAAACAAATCAAAAGCATTTTTATTCTGACTCTTCCTTTTCTATTTTCTACTGCATTGCACACTATGCTATATAGAATTTACTTGCATGCTTTTATCATATTCGCCATAATCATCAACAACCTTGTAAAAGAATATTGCTGCTGGCATTACTTATTTTGTTTGTGTTGTGCTTATTATGCGTACAGCTTGGACACAAAGATGTGACTCTACGATTAAACAAAAGTTTACATATTCACGAGACAATTTTCATCTCCAGATTAAAACTGACCCAGTGATCTCTAGCTTGTCGCAAAAACAATGCGACAAAAGTCAAGTACCAAGGTGAATGCTGAATAGAGTTGGTGTATGTAATGCTAATTTACACTTCGTCAAGAAAAAGGCGAAATTAAACTGCGGCAATTTAAAACATTCGAAGATGTGATAAGACTCGAAACGGTAGACACAAAACGTTATGTTATCAGCGTGATCGACATCGCATCATCCAATCTAATCCAAATCCACAGCCCTTGTTAACTTGCTGAGACGATGATTCGAATGAACATGCATCATTACCCGAACTTGGCGAAATCCCACAGAGAAAAAACTTCACTGGCAAAGAGCAAGGCTTAAGACGAAAAGAGGACCTCTGCCTGGCTGCGCTTGAGAAAGTCCGTTTAGAGGTTGTTAATAAAAGTGGCATTTCATGTCGAACAAAAATAGAATACCGCGTTACAGTTACCTTCCTAAACGCTCATCCAACTCTATTACAGAAGATTTAGATACTCGCGTCCGGTTAGAAATTTACAATGATGGTCAAATCATGTCAAGAATCGCATAATATTCTATTACATATTTTGCGGGTAATTTACGATGGACGACTTGGCAAAATTTCGAATTCGGTAAATAAGGATTTATGAACTGATTGGTTTAAAATTGATCGAAAACTCCAATGGATCTGGTTTTTAAACAAAAATAGTGTTACATCAAAATTGTATCAGAAGAATTTTTGTCGATTTCCGATAATTTAACAAGTTACGTTATGTACGTAGGAAAAGAGTCACGCTTGCTTGCTACCCGGCGTGGTTTTTAACAGTTAGCCTTATCGTTAGACGGAAAATAGCGTAGCAAAGTTTCATAGGACACTGCGCCTAAATAACTGAACATCGATGTTCTTCTACTTCCTTTTCCAACCAATGCATCACCATCACCTACAAATCTCTCCTAAAACGTCGACTTCTTTGCACATAAAAAATCAGATATTAATACTATAAAATGATATGTAAATGGTAAGTATAAAAATTGTTTGAGCCGAGGGAAGCGAAAGCTCTAGTGTCTAGTCTTATATAGCTTCAGGTGAAAGTCGACAGTTAGACTTGGCCCATACACCAACATTACCAAGTGTAATGAAAATGATGAAGTGGGCGTTGGTCCTCTCTTCTCTGCCTTTTTTGACAGTCACAGTCATAAATTTTGTTACATTACACGCATCTCATGAACCGTTGTGCTCCACAGTTCATTTCATTTTATACAATTCATTCTTATCATTCATCATATTTCATTCCCTGTTTCCAGCTCAATTTCCATTGTTTAAGTCACGAATATGTAATACGGAATACATTACTCTTTTTGGCTTCGTTTTTAAAATAAAATTTCCGTGCATCCTTTTACCGTAGAAAAATCATTTTAAAAAATTCATGCAAGTCTTCTTCTGATTTGTGCCATCTGCCATTCCATGTCTTTAACTTCAACTGGCGTCACAATAAAATGTAATGCGTACAATACAATCACATCACGATTTTTTGTCTTCAATGCGGCATTTTTTCTCATATCGTATCATATCAAATCGTAATACTACTGAATGTGGTTTCAGCGAACAAGTTAACAAGATAAGAAACGGGAGGGTATTATACTAATGTATTCAATATGTACATATTTCCTGTAGGAATTGCGGATAGATAAAAAACGACATCGGCACAGCATTAGATAGACAGAAGACAATGAATGTAATGTTAATGTGCTCGCAAAAAACAATATGGTTCATTTTCATGCTGGGACGAGATCATTTTGTACCTGTGTTTCTTTTATTTCATCTTTATGAACGTTTTTCTTTTCCTTTTTTCTCTCCATTCTTCTTGCTTCGGTCCAATAATCTTCACGGTTATCTAATAACAAGCGAGAAAACAGTGAAGTTGTGTATGTAGCAAAGAGCATGAGATGCATGCGGCAGTGATAGTGACGTCGTGGTTTATTTAATGTTAATAGTAGCAAAGAAGTAGCAAGTGGCAATGAAAATGAGTGTTTTCCTCATTCCATGTTTTTAATTTGAAAATCCGAGTAGATTTCAGATTAAGATACATAAAGTACGTTACTTGTACGTGTGTGGCTCCAAAAAATCTCGTCTCCCTTTTTTGTATATAGAGTCTTTTTAAAGATGATACACTATTATGAATGCAGTAGTAATTACATAATAACAATTTTCGGTGTCTTAGTTCTTAGTTGGTATTCCTATCATAAACTTAGCATATCAACATCAACATTTAAGCGAAATCTTTGTTTCTTTCAAGGCAAAAATTTCAGCAGCCAAACACAACAGAAGAGCCACGCTATGACTTTTTATTGCAGTGTTGTATTTGTATTTATTTTATTATTGTAATGCCCTAGACCAAGCAGTACACTAATGTAAAAGTCAACCCTTGTAATTTCGTTATGCTAAAAGTGTCTACATTTTTCCTTTAGTCTTTTCATCTTTATCTTTTATGTGGTGGTAAAGATGCAAGGTTAAGTGTTGTTTTATGCGAAGCCACAGACAAACGTGATGATAAGACACATTACTGCAAGAGGAGGAACACACATGCATATTTTGTGTCCATTGTTGATGTAACGATAAGAGAGTTAGCTAACAAAACTAATATGACTACACTCTGACACTGGCTGATGAGAGGAACGAGGGAGTGAATGAGCAGTTTGCAAAATACTAGGCAAGTCATCGCAAGGCTGTAGGTGAAGAAAATGATCTTCCATGAAAATTACCTTGAAGTCTTACATTATGTCCGCAATTTTCATATCGTACTTGAATTTGGATTATTTCATCCATAAATAAATAATAATGTGTTCATTTAATTCCTAGCGTGTATTGTGACTTCCTATAGAACTAAGTAATCCACTGCAGATTTTTACCGATGTGGCAAGAACTCACTCACTGTACATTTCAGTTGGCTTAGTTGAACTACATCCAGAAACTAATCGCCATTATCACGTCAAACAATCGAGATACGGTAAAAAAAGATTAGTTGAATACGTAAGCCTTTTCCTTTTGTTTTTAAAACCTTAATTCATTAAAATTTAAAGAGGTTTTGAAGCAAAAATCTCACTAGAATGCTAGAAGAAACGAACCACTACCTTAACTATGGAAAACGATAACAATGAAATTAGTCTAGTCATTATTAAAGCAGATGATGAGTTGTTGTGAACACTTGCATTATGATATAAGACAGCAGAGATAAGGTAAATGGTATCAAAATGAGCATCAAACCACGTCGATCTATTTATTTTTCTTTCACGGCTAATCTTTGCTCATTACATGGATCGTTTCCCCTTCTTGATTATATTATAAAAACGGAAGTGAGTTTGTTATTTGTTTGAATAACCTGGTAATGATGAGAGGATTCAAGAAAACGTGTGAAATTCCCTAAATCAGAGCATCTTAACAGCCATAATAACAAATGCAGTAGCACCGATCATGAGTACTTTAACGGCAGATGTGGAAGGAAGTCACAGTTTCACTCAACTTTAGTAACTCAAACCTCTCCTCATTATTTTTCCCTTTTTCTTTTTTGCATCAGACTCAGACAAAATAACCTGACTTCAGCCATAAAATCGTCCGAATAGGTGTTGAGCCTCCAAAGCACGAAGTTAGCTGACTCCTGAAATTAATAAGGTTCATCGCTTCCATCATCATCATATCATCGTGATCAAATGAACACTTTCGCAATTAAATGGTGCCCATTCATTCGATTCACTGTATGCATCTCACTCAGTTGCTTTACATCACCATCATCAACTCGTGACAAGAACAAAAAACGACTGCATGCATCATGCATGTCTCGTTTCAACATGTACAAAAAATGAAGAATGTGTTTCCGAGTTGAGTGAACAAATCGGATGTTATTGTTGGCTGATATGTGGAACAGGAAGTCATGGCTTTATTATTTATATGTATTACTTTATACCTGAGCT
>VYYJ01001238.1:0-33960 GCA_021029165.1 Cyphoderus albinus | reverse complement strand
ATATTATGTATTAATATCCATTGTATGACATCTTTAAATACTAAGCTGGTGTAAAAATGTTGATTGGTCGAGAATATTTTGACCAGATTAGTGAAAATAAGCACACTTAAGTGGAATAGTAAATTTCTAAACAATAATGCGATTCATTGTGTCTGGCAGTGAGAGTTCGTTGTACTCCACGCACAGTATTATGAAATAAATTAACCTGCTGAATAAATATCACAAAAGTCATGCATGATAAGTTATCATTGATAACATAGGTTGAGCTTGAGCAGGTTCGATAATATTATTTGATCAGAATATCATTACGGAGTGGATTTAGACATACGGTTGATTTATCTAGAAATGGCTCAAACTTTTTTTTTGCTTCAAGCAAATTGTAACCGTTAATATTTTGATTACGCTACATTTTATCGTGAGAACCAATTTGTGAAACCGAAGTGAAAACCAGGTCGCGAACCAAAATTGCAAAATTTTGCATTAGCATTGTCAGCACTGATTTGTGGCTTCGAAAAAATATATTGCATACGTATGCCTGAAATCAAGTGGTTTTATTACACAAGAATTTTGTTTTCAATGTTTTTGTGCTTACTCAAGTGATGCCCTTTCCATCTTTTATTTTTACCAAATTGCGGTTTTCTCATGAATTTTATCATTCATGCATTTTCACCATTTCTGCCGGAAATGAGACAGCGGGATTTCTAAGTATCCATCAAGATATATCACAAATCCGGAATCCGGCAGGAACTCGACGATTCGATAACAAGGTGACATCATCAACATCAATCATGAATGTGCACCACGATGAGAATTTGTGTAGGACGGAGAAGGGAAGAGAGGAAATGACTTTTCTCTAAGCCATCGTCTCCCTTCTCAGAATATTCTCCTTCATACGGCCTTTGAACACTAAAAGATGTTCATTATGGTGAGCATAAGCGTATTATATTTATTTATTTCATAACTTCATATTACTCCGTTACAGCCTCTCAATAAAGATATAACGCCAGCAAAGAAAAGACGGAAAACTTAATTCTCATCACCGGTAAGTGTACCTAATGAAAAGAGAGAGTTGCAAATAATATTGTAATAATATCCCAGAATATTTATATAACGAGTAAGTAAAGCAGCAATGATTCAAAATGGTAATAACATTAAGAGCAGATGAAAAAATATCCACAATTCACCTTAAGGAGATGATGACAAGCAAAAGCTATAAAAGTGGAACACCAAATTGAATGAGATTTTCTGTTCCTTCCTCCTCCCCATAAAAATCTCTTGAACCTAATTTAGGCAGATCTTTGAGAGAAAATCATTAAATTGAAAACCCCACAAGAACACTTTCAAAAAGGAGAGAAATATGTGCCTCTGGAAATCTTTAAAACAGCCTAATATTTCATTTTTAGGTAAAACTCAAAATGCTTCACCAACACCCAACAACGTCAGCATCACAAAAGTTTTCAGAATCATTTCCATTCCTTTCATTTTGGACTCCAATGAGAGATGAACTCATTTGGGTTTTTTGTGTTGTAGCGACGGAAGTCAAAAACAGGATGAGGAAATGCAAATTGGAGAAGCAATTCAATGAAAGGGAAATGAACGATGTCAGCGTTATACTTGGTTGAGAGAAAATGAATCTAAAGCCAGCTAGGATCGCGATTTGTTACTAACTCCTCTCCAGCTTTGCTCTATTCCAAGATTCCAAGTACCTTCCAACTGTTCCATGTTCCTGACATTTGTACGGCATGCATGGGTAAGAGAAAGCGTTCACTTTTCACTTTGTTCAGAAACGTCAGTAGGACGAGTAAATGTGAATCCATCGTGTGGTGGGGCGGAATGAGACTGAGATTGAAATGGGCGCAATCTGAAATCAACTTTGCTGGAAATCTCTTCTCTGTACAGTGCATGTGCTTTGACATTATCCTGCGGACTATTGCGGACTACAAAAAGTGAATTTCAAAACATTTAATTAAAGTTATTTGTGAAAGTACATTAGTGCATTTAATTAATTGACAAATTAAACTGATTAAACTGACTTCGATGAGGTTCATTAGTAGGTGCTTCAAACTGCAATAACAGCCTCTCTGATTCAAGTAAGTATTCATTTATTGCATGGCACATGGATTAAAATTTTTTATTTTTAAATAAACACTCAATTAACTTAGTTGTTTAGAAAGAGAATGGGTGACAGATTCCAGTTAAGTAGGAGGAGTAACTGGCAAAGGGTCTTTATGATCATCATCTTTGTCCTCAATAAATTGAGCCGAAAATGGTTTTTCCAATAAATATTAAATTGAACTTTTATTTCTTAGATTCATGAATACTGAAATTAACTGACCGCGGCGAATTTCGAGACTATTTCTTATCATAACTAACGTGTCAAGATCTCTGACTGCCGGCGACATTAAACTGTAGATAACTACTATTTTGGAGGCGCCAATCCATCCATGGAGGAATATGGTACATGCTACTGGTTCGATTATAATAATTATTGTTAAAAATTATGGAATAACTATGCTGTAATTTTAACCTTTGACATTTATCGGTTATATGTAAACATCTTTATTTGAATTTTACAGAGTCGCTGCACAACTTGGTGATTAATGCTTGGACTTTGGAAGTGTGTACACCGTTCTAATTTCAAGTCGCTTGGAAGTCGGTTTTCTAAACGATTATCATCCAGAATGGATCCTAATGTGACCGTTGCAGGCTCCAGCGGCACCACTCGGTCCGGAGAATGTTCGGGAAGTAGTGGTGAAAACCGAGACCCCAAAACAAAGCAAGTGGAAGAAGAGGACCTCTTAAGTAAATTGGCTGACTTTGATTTTACCTCATCTGGCTGTGAAGAGGATTTAGCTAAACAGAAACTTAGCAAATACCAACTTTTGAAAGCGAAAAATGCAGAAAATGTGCGAAAATGGAATGAAATGATAAAATCTGGTGATGTAATCCGAGATTGCGAACTTCCCCCGCTTTCTTCCTTTTACGAACTCCCAGAACAGAAAGAAAAAATTGTTCGAGGTCGTCATTTGGAGGAAAATTCTGCTGTATTCGATTGTAACGCTTGGGATGATATACAATGGGACGAAGAGCAGAAATCTCAAGCGGAAAAAGTTGTCGGTGACCACGCGAAATCGAAAATGGATGAAGAAAGAAAGGAGCAACTGGAAGCTGATGCGCACAGATTTTGGGACCAATTTTACGGAATACACAAAAACAAATTCTTTCGCGATAGGAATTGGCTATTTTCAGAATTTCCAGAATTGGAAAGTCCTTTCGGAGCCAGTGTAGATCCACAAGAAGCCATCAATAAATTAGTTGAACTCCGGTCTAAAGAAAATTATCCTGGAGAAAATTCGAAATTTAAAGTTCTTGAAGTTGGATGTGGGGTAGGGAACACCGTCTTTCCTCTGCTGTCATCAAACAACAATCCTCACTTGTACGTCTACTGCTGTGATTTTGCTCCACACGCTGTGGAGCTTGTGGAGAAAGAACCCCATTTCGACGCTGCCCGATGTACGCCATTTGTTTTAGACATCACAGACCCGAACCCTAAAACTCCATTTCCAGAAAATTCTCTTGACGTTATAACAGCCATCTTTGTGGTGTCTGCGATTAGTCCAGCCAAATTTACACAAGTTGTGAAAAACTTTTACAGATTCTTGAAACCTGGCGGCTTGGTTTTGTTTAGAGACTATGGGCGATATGACCTTGCACAGTTGAGGTTCAAAGATGGCCGTTGCATTGAGGATAATTTTTATATGAGAGGAGATGGGACTCGAGTGTATTTTTTTACGGAGGAGGAGTTAGAAAATATGTTTTGCTCTGAAGGATTTCAAAAGAAAGTCATAAATGTAGATCGAAGACTACAAGTTAATAGAGGCAAACAACTGAAAATGTATCGAGTGTGGGTGCAAGGAAAATTTCAGAAGACGTGACAATAAATAAATCCTACTTTAGCTTAATGAAGATTCAAACCTAACTGAGGTGCTATCTGGATACAGTTTCAATGATGTTCTCAATTGGTCGTTATCAAACTCGCTGCTCTTTTTGGACTTTTATTGAATAATGAGATGTTTGAAAAGCGAAAAATCCTTATTAGTTTTTAAAATATTATCGCAATTTGTTATGTATGTCAGTCAGTCAGAATTAGATACATTGTTTTATTTTGTAAATGGTTTCTTCGAGAGAAATTTGTCAAAAGTAATCTTTTTCCTGCCCTCCCGTCGTCGTCCGTCACTACTTTTCACGATTATCAACCATTTTTGTACGAAAAGCATGTTTGTAACAATCTTGATGGTGATAAATGTGGTATGTACCCACGTCACGTATAGAAAATCTGTTGTTATAAGGAGTTGATGACTCTGAATATGCGTGTACATTATTCATTAATTGTTGTATTGAACCTTTAACAAAACATAACCGCTGCGAGCCACGTTGCGTTAATACGTAGATCATGTAATGTCTCGTATTGACTCCGCTGAAAAACGCCCTCATGTCAGACATGCGTGCCTATACGTACCTGGAGTTGAACTTATCTCGTAAAGAGGATCAACCAACCTCTAATTTTAAACGCGTCTTCTTTCTTCCGTCTTAGATTTTTGAGGAAAGGAAGATATTACTCTTCTCCGGCATATCTTTCAACAGGGTGAAGCAATCAGCAAAAGATTGAATTTTTTACTCTTCCTTGTTCACAACAATACCCTCACTCACTACTCGTTCATATTTCTTTTTCTCCTCCGCTCCAAAACCTTTTCATCTCACTCACCAACAAAACAACATTGAGGAGGGGAAGAAGAAAAATCTCATCTTGATCATCTACCTTTTTTATCCTATCATATCACTATACTGTACTACTAAACTCTCATCTCAGTCCAACAACAATATATTTCTCTTTTAAAAGACACATTCTTTGTGAAACTTTTTCTTTGTGAAAAACAAGTGAGTTAAACCTTCTGCTTACCCATAAAGATGCTAATCTACTTGTAAAGAGATACGCACACCAATGGAGCAAAATGGATACAAGTTTGATGATACGAGAGGTAAATCTCTCCTGAGGAGTCAAGCCAGCAAAATTATTGGCCCGCATTACACATCTCTGTTATGTAATGCATCCTTTTTTACTAGAGTGAGTGCAATATTTTTTGTTATGCAATTGAGTTATCAGTGCTGTCTTTGTATTATAATAAAAACGTTCCGTTTGTTCATTTCCTAGTTCCCAGTTTTCCCAAGTAGCCAAATATGTTTTGAGCTAGAAATTAAACTGTCTCTAGAGAGAAGCATTTCCAAAATAAAAATGAAATGATCAGCGATCCATTTTCCAATTTGACAATCAAAATAAATAATATTTTTATAAGGAAATGGTGATTACAGTTTTACGTCATCGAGGAGTTCATCACCGAATAACAACGATTGCTTTGGGTCGACAAACAACTGTGATGATTTAGAAAATGAGACGATGAATACAAAGATACCTGTGTACGATAAACACTTATCATTACATTATTTGAGTTTTCTTTGTCAGCAGGTACAAAGAAGCCAAGAAATGCCCAATTACATCTGTTGATTCAATTCAGACAAGTTACTCTCGATGCACTTTTACCAAAGTAAAAATCGAAGCGAAAGAGTTAGTGTGCTGGTGCGGACCATTTTTGGAAGTGGTGATTGCTACGTTTAGAAAAAGTGGCAGGGATTTTTTTTGAAAAAGAACGCAGTCACTGGTGTTTAATTTTTTATGCATAATAAATATGCAGATTTAATATACAAGCATCTCAAGTTTTTTTCATCGCTCCTCCTCGCAATAAAACATGTTAATTAGGTGCTGGTGGGGGTAGCATTAAAAAGGCACAATTCATTTATTGTTTGAGTTTGTCCTGACGTCTTTCTTATTGCATGATTGAAACCAAAGTAGAAAGAAGAGATGGATGATACTGATGACAGAGCACCTTTTCGTGGCTCACCTCAAAATATATACTCTGGTTCAGCCTAAAAGTCGTAAAAATAAATGCACGTAAAACTAGTTGGAATTGGCTTGTGCAAAAATAAAAATCTCCGTTCCGTAAGCCCACCTTACCTAATAAGCTTTGATTGCTCGTTCGTCCGTCTGCAGATATCACATCAGAAACGGAACGAGCAGTAAGAAAAACTTACATCCGCTAAAATTATCAAAGTTTCTCCAGTGAACGTAAAATCGTAATAATTATTCATTCCAAGGCTCTTTCTGCGGGTATAAAATTTAATTGCTTTTCCATCCTCCTCTCTGAAAAGGTCTGAAAATCCTTTTACGACTTTTGCATGGTCGCTCGCAACTTTTACATCTCTGCGGTCAAGTTTAGCTACGCTGAGGTCACAAGGTTATACGGCTTACTTGCCACCATTACCATTATTATATAAAGCCTCGCACACGTTATACGGTGCTCCACCTCATTTTTTCTGTCTGTTTGACGTTCTGAAAAAAACATTGGAATATATCTCATATACATTTTTGCTCAGCGGTTGGTGTGTTCACGCGAGACGAAACAGCTTTCTGAATGATAAAAACTTTTCTTAACGACGCTTTTAAAAGTCCTATCATTTGGGGTCACGGGTAAGGTCGCGATTATCATCCATTGCAATTTGCATTTCATTATTATTCGAGCAACGACATAGCGAAAAAACAACTTTTGCCCATCAAATCTTTTCTATAGGATTTCCTCTTTGCGCCACTTTCCTACATTTTTGTGAGCAGTAGCAGGGAAAAATGTATAAAGTAAGTTTGGCATAAAAGTTATTATAATAAAATGAATGGTTTCAACTCTCACCTATTACCACAAAAACCATCATCATTATCATCGGCCATGGGTGTTGCTGCGATGATGATGACGGTGATACTTCGGCTCAACACTGGTCATACCGCGCGGTGTTGATGATGATGTGATGAAAGCACTCACAAGAGACGATCTTTTAATACGCTACACGTAACACGTCTTCGAGAATACAAAAGAGCTCTTCTTAAACTGATAATCCTTTTACTCCTTAAAAGATAATGCGCTTACTCACTCAGCTCAAGCAGTTTATAAATGTGCATATAACACACACCGAAGTTTATTATTATGATGATGAGGATGGGTCTGATGAGCACATCGAATGTGGTAATAAAATGGTAATAGGAAGATGATGATGGGTTCATGGATTTTTCTTTTGCTATAACCTCGACTTTGCATTTATTATTTTTTATTATGATTCCAAACAAGAAAATCATGCTTACATTGCAATACTAATCAACTAATCACACACAAGATTTTTATAGTTTACATTATGTGACCATGTGGCTAATTTGGGCTTAGAGAAAACTTCTCAAAAGCTTGTTTTCTTCTCCAGTTAAGTATTTTGTAAACGCAAAGTTGGCAAAAGCAGTTTTATCTCATCTAAAATTATTGCTGTTTCTGAAGGTTTTAAAATCCGCTTTTTGAATGAAAGTGTTATGATTGAAACAAGTAGTTTATTTCAATGGCGCAGCAGTAAAATGTTTTATGTGAAAATCCGTGATAATTAATTAGCACTGGTCTTGAAACTTGATACAGATTTCCCATAAAAAAGACATTTTCCCCAAAAATAAAAACAAAAATTGGCTGAAAATACAACATTTTCTTTGAACATTTTTATTCCCTCTTTACATCCTTCGAAGTGGCCATCAAGAGGCTGTTGAAATTTTATTTTGACATAAAAATATTTGCGGCACCATTTCCTCTATCAGTGTCGAGTGACGAGGAACAAGAAAATGAAACCTTCTCCTTAAAACTGTCACAAAAAAGTCAAAAAGTGGCATCATCCTATTCTCCAAATAGAGACAAGAAAGAAATGCCTTATGCAAAGGTACAAACCAAAATTTTATGCTAAATTTAGCACCCATTAAAAAGTGAAAGGTTTTACACAAAACCTTGCTCTTACTTATTTTTTACGCAAAGCATACATATGTAAGGAGAAAAAGTAAAGCAGAAAAACGTCTCAAGTTCACTGGAACAACAACATTCGCTCAAAACAGATAACATATTTTATGTACCGCGGTCATCAATAACCCATCCCCAAAACGAACCGTCTTGACTCAGCTCAATTCTTCTCACCCACCAAAGTGAGTTCTCACATTCGTTTGTATACGTGTTAAAAATAAGACATTTTCCACACGACTACAGACTTTCTTATTCATAATAGGGAAAATGCCGTCTTCTTAGAAGCTACTTTGCCACCAACCCAAAAATGCATAGACAGACAATCTCTTCAAGAAGAAAATGGATCTTCTTCTAAATGGAAAAGGACGGATGTGTTTTTTAAAATGTGTGTTCACCCTTTTTCTATCCCAAAACTCGTCGTCATCAATTTTTTTGAGTGTGGTAATACTTCTGCTCCAATACTTCCCACATGCGTAAAAAAGACCTAAAAAAGACCTAATAATATATTACCTATGTACACACGACTCAAAGAGACAAACACAAACATTTTTCAAAGTTTAAAAAAATCTTTTCAAGCATGATCGTCATTAAGAAAGGCGAGGGTTACTCACGACGATAATATAATGTAGTCACACATGAACACATCTTGTACGCATTACAAACAAACTCATAAAACTCCTCAGACTCAAGCAGACCTCTGATTAGAGTGAGTAAAGAAGTTTTCGGAAGAAGGTGTCTGTCCGGTCGTCCGCGTGTGAGTGTTTTGTTTTCCTCAACAAGAAGAAACCAAAGGAGTGAGCAAAGACTGAGATTGTAGAGATGTAGATGTGTGCGAGTCAAGCAATTTCATAATCGTTATTTCTTCATTATTACACAATGCATCTTCTTTGTGAATCATTGAACAACGAAGCCATTTGTTTCGATTGGTTGTATTTATTATAATTTCCCAGTACGTTGTAAAAACTCTTGCATAATTTTGCAATTTCGATCCAGACAAATAGCCAATATGTAGTAAATAATTACTGTCTGGACTACCAGTACTTGTCTGTCATCATTCCACTCTCAACCCAAGAAACTTTTATCCAGCCCGGCGTTTGCCTACAATAACTCAATAAGAATAATATTCCTGTAGAAAGTGTCTGTGTTTGTGCTTTGAATCACTGGAGGAAAGCAGAACTCCAGAGAGTCATAATAATAATAATAAAAGTCGAAAAACACATTTTTACAGGAAAGCGTCAGATTATTTTTATGATGGGTAGTACAAGCAGCGGTGGCAATATTGGAACCCACAACTGTTGTCATCGTGGCACTTCCCAAAAAGTTGAAGGCAAGAGTCACAGGAGTGCCACTTGTTCCTGCTTTTTCACGAGCCCAAGCAAGACTTTCGTTGTCTTGCTTCTAGCGTTTTTCCTAACTTTCGACACCGCATCAAGCCAACTTGTTCAATGCCCGGTGAGATGTCTTTGCTTTAGGACGACAGTCCGGTGTATGTTCCTACACTTGGAGAAAGTACCCGAGGTTCCACCGGAAACAACAGTGCTGTAAGTACTCCAAATATTATGCATTGTCTAATAATTTTCCATTCATATTTATGAAGATGTGGACACATATGCTGTGCCATTTGCTCGAGAAAAATGCCCGACCACATAAAATATTGTTGCTTGATCCATGCACACTTCTGTTGAAACCATAATATTAATAACAGTAAACGATGAAGAGAATTGCTTCAGTCATGCTTTGCTTTTTGTGCGAAAGAGAAGAAAAGGAATTTAATGGTGTCATCAAAAAGAACGATGTTGCATAATATAAAGAAATGGAGGAAGGAAATGTGACCATCATATTCATATCCGCTGTCGTGCTTGCTTCAACTCTTCATAAGAATGCATTTTTTGTAGATTGTGAATGGAACACAAACTCACTACAAACTCGCCTCTTGTATTATAACTCTCGCTTGGATAAGCACAAATGTAATTTGTAATACGTGTGTTCGTGTGCATTTTTAATTTAATAGCGACTTGAGATTTAATCGCATCAGAGAAATTCCAGAGAACCAGTTTAAGCAGTTGGCAAAGCTGGAAACTTTGTAAGTGACAACATCCCAAAAGCATAAAGACACGTAATTTTTGTAAAGAATGACCCATTTTGAATGTCTTTTGGCGAAAAAAGAGACACTTTTTGTATTTATGATGCAATTTTTATTTATTTCAATGCTCTCCACTGAAAGGCTACTGAACAATAACCACATTGTACATTTGAGAAATGGCGCATTTAATGGATTGGAAAACCTGCGTTATCTGTAAGTACTTTTTGTGGCGACAAGAGCAGTATGCCGTGTAATAATAATCATGATTTTTATCGCAACCAATTTTTTTCATACTTTGTCTTTTTTTCAACATTTTCATACTTTAAAAGATACCTCTACAAAAATCGCATCCGTGAGATTGACTCACATGCGTTCAAAAGTTTACAGAATCTGGAACAACTGTAAGTTGATTACGTGATTAAAACCGTTTTAAGTTTGGATAACTAAATTACTTGAAATCTAATTAAACTGCTTTTCCCTGCCCTTGCTAAAAGGTATCTCCATTACAATTATATTCAAGATTTTCCAAGCGAAACTTTCCAAAACCTGACAAATTTGCAGCGACTCTTTCTGCATCACAACCGGATTCAGAGGATTCCTTCAGGCGCACTCGATGGTCTGCATAAACTGATCCGTTTGTAAGGAAAAATTCTTTTCCAACGCCCTGTATCTCATCGTGTACACAAATCTTTAATAAATATATTCTCCTGAGAGTTTTCTCTTCTCTTTTCCTGAATGGAAATTGGTGACGATAACGCTTGGGATTATATCTTTTATTTGGAATAAAAACGTTAGCTCTAAAGTAAGAAAAAGCGTAAAAAAGTTTTTCAATTCGAAATGTTTTTTTTTTGTACAGGAGGCTCGACAGTAACGCTCTGATTTGTGACTGCAGCATCATCGAGTTAGCTCAAATGCTCGCTGAACACCCTGCAGCCGAAGCTGCAGCCTACTGTGAAGAGCCTCGTTCTATGCACGGAAAGTCCGTGATGACAATGAATGAGTTGGGAATCCGCTGTCGTAAGTGGAAGCTCATCCTTCGTTATACATTCTTGATTTTTCTTTCCCAGCTCTTCAACGAATTTTATTTTTTATTTTGTATTTGCGCCATGAAAAATAGTTTCTGACATTCGCTTGACAAATGCTTCTTCATTCCAGAAAATTGATACTCTTAAAAAAGTACTTAAATTTTGTACCCTACAACCTTTTTCAAAACTTTGTTATCGAGTTACTCATGTTTGTCCCCAGGTAAGCCCAAAATCACAGAAGAGCCAAGAGACATTGAAGTAAACTTCGGAAATACTGTTTATTTTCGATGCAGAGCGGACGGAGAGCCTGACCCGAATATTATTTGGCTGCGCAACAGGTAAGCAGGTACACACAATTTGCTCCAACCGAGTCACGGAAACCCAATCTTTTCCTTTTCTTTCATATCCCCATCTCTATTGTATCTTCCTAGGCTTCATTAATTAATTAAAAAGCAGTTACCTGAACCTGAAGTCTTTTTTCATTAAAATCGTAGCAATGAAATCAGTACGGAATCTGAGCCAAGATACTCTGTTCTCCGAGATGGCACTCTGATGATTGCTAATGCTCAAGATGATGATGTTGGGTAAGGCAATAGAAGGGTTTCTTTTTACCGTTGCTACAATTTTCTATAAAGTATTATAGAATATGTGAGAAATTCTGGAGTATGGAGTATGTATATGTACATATATACACTGGGCCATTTTTTGTTTTAGCTCGTATGAATGTGTGGCAAAAAGTGAAAGTGGCTCTGCGAAATCCCGGAAGGCGAAAATGATTCGAAGCAGTGGTTCGGAAAGACGAGCTAGTCGACCAAGGTTTGTGCAAGTTCCTCAGGACCAAGAAGTTGTCGAAGGAGGCAATATTACTGTCAACTGTGAGGCAATAGGATACCCTTACCCGTCCATTCAATGGCATTTAGATGGTGCTCCACTGGAACTAGATGACAGGCACCAGGTAATAAAAGAAAAAAATGCATACGGCAAACCTTGTTACATTTATTGCTCACCTGGGACAATTTCTTGTCTATCTCTCCTCCCTGCATCGAAGTAGAACATTTCTTCCGGCGACAGCATTTTTAGGCTTAAAAAGAATAAATATATGCAAATAGACGAGAGGTGAGAGGAGTAAATTGTATTTATTTTCGTATTTTGTGTTCTGCATAATTTTTTCCATTTTATAGGTCTCTTCAGGGGGCTCTCTTACAATTTATAACGTGAGCAAGGAAGACGAAGGAGTTTTGCGGTGTACAGTTACGAACAATCTTGGAAATTTATCTGCAATATCCGAAGTGAGAGTTGCTAGTACGTAAACGGCAAAACTGAAACAAAAAATCATTTTATTCTTGATAAAAGGAGAAAAGAAAATAAGATTTTTTTTGCTCCACAACAGCGACGCCGAAATGGCTGGTGACGCCACTGGAGCGAACGGCAAGTATAGGCGATCGAGTGGAATTTAAATGCGAAGCGGTTGGAACTCCATTGCCAACGATATCCTGGTTTCATAATGGACAACCGCTGAGTGGGTCAGATCGTTTCCGGTTGAGTGATGATGGTACTCTGTTAACCATCATTCCCGTTCAAATCGGAGACGAAGGCGAGGTTAGCTGCAGAGCAGAAAACCACAGAGGGCAGATTGAAACGGTTTCTGGACTGAGAGTGTCTTCCGGCACTGCTCCTACTTTCATTGACTTTCTTCCAAATCAATCTTTTAGGTAAAGCAAAAAACTCTTTGCTTCCATCTTTCGATGCAAAAAATTGGCAATCATTTTTTAATATTCTGCAGCGTCACAAGAGGATCGCAGATCCGTTTACCATGCTCCGCGTCAGGCGTACCTCCGCCTTCAATCATCTGGCGGAAGAACCGACTAACAATTGTTGAGAATTTAAAGACGTCCATTTTACCCAGCGGAACTCTTATTCTAAATGAATTTGATCCACTCGATGATTCTGGGATTTATTCCTGTGCTGCATTCAACGACCACGGGTTTTTGACCGCACCGCAAGTTGTGATACGGGGCAATAGGATTACTGTCAGTCAAGAGGAAAATCAAATCACCGTCGAGGATGGATTGATCAACGATGCGATAAGAAGGGCGAAAGGGGAGGTGGAAACGGCCGAGGAAGATTCACTTAATATTCTCTTTAACAACGCATCCACAAATGGTAACATTAAACGGTCACTCCCTAAACTCTCTCTCTCTCTCTAACAACCTATCTTCAAATCTATCTCAAATAATATTTTATTTGAATGAAAAAATGATGGTGTGACATTTAATAATTTGCCCAGTAATAATTTGCACCATTTGTCAAGTTTTCTCATTTCAAAGATTGCAGTGTCATTTGGTGGGGCGTGTGTCAGCGAATGGACAGACTTGCAAATTGCAAGTTGCAATTATGCTTGACTATGGATGCATGCATGAACTCATACGAAAAAAGAGCCTTGCTTGAATTGAATTGCCTACCTTCTTCTTTGTCAACTTCTTTGGTCTCTAGCTGACAAAAAAGTTTTTCTTGGCGCCGGCCCTCCATCCTTCTAGAATTACGGAAATGGAGAAAATGCAAGAAGAGACGCATGAATGCACTGCACACTCTGCGCTATATAAGAATTCAACATTTCGTATTGTCGTTAACATTTCTGTAGAGCACGTAACAAAATAGGAATTGCTACACAACTCGTGTTTGTATAAGAATTCAAAATGCAAGGTAATAAAATGGTAATAATGCATAATGCTGGAGCTCAATAATGAGCCAGTGACGGTGCCTCCATTTCCTTGTTGAATATTTTTCTGTAAAGAAATGGACTTTTCTCGTTCTCCATCTTGTTTTTCGTCCGTGAAAAGAAAAAAGGACGCTACACATTATGAATACATTATTTTTGGACGGTTATAGAGTTGATATAAAATGAAAATTGGCATTTTGTATTCGTAGTTGAAAAAAGTTTTTAAACGTGATGAAATGATGACGATAGTAGTCAGTTCTCGAGAAAAGTTTTCCTCTATGAATTTAAAGTACGTGGGCAAATTGTAATGTCAGAACAAAAATGAGAAGAAAAGATGATGAAGAAGAAAAGGATTTCCATTTTAACATCTGGAAGACTTACGAATGAATGTTTCCATAAATGTGGACATGAAATGAATGCATGTGCCTAATGCCTAACCCTATCCAGATTTCCAGAGGAAAAAGTTTGTCGAAGATACTTTTTTAATCATACTTATTCATTGTAAAATGTGAGTTCAATTTTGGAGCATTTTTCTGGCA
This sequence comes from Cyphoderus albinus, assembly GCA_021029165.1. Classification (NCBI taxonomy): domain Eukaryota; kingdom Metazoa; phylum Arthropoda; class Collembola; order Entomobryomorpha; family Paronellidae; genus Cyphoderus; species Cyphoderus albinus. The sequence continues at coordinate 19,669 of VYYJ01001238.1, read as the reverse complement.
AAATGAATTTTGAGTAGAAGGATGGAAAACTTTGTTCGTATAATTTTGTAAAGTATTAAAAATTGGATGATGCATGAGCAACCTTTAGTTTTTTCTTCTATTTACTCCTACTTTGTATAGAGTTCCGAACACCTATTGATCTATTTCGGTTGGCACGATTTCCTCGGCCGGAAGCGAGACAACTTGCACGACCCGCGGAGATTTATGAAAGAGCAATACAAATCATCCAGGAGGAGCTCAACAAAGGAATGAATTTCACTTTGTCAGGTAACTAAACCCTTTGAAGATGTTTTTAAGGAGGATAACCTACTTTGAAAGTATACAAAAAGCATGGGTCAAAAACTAGTTATTAGACTAATTACCCAACTACGCAGATTTTAGGAAGATCGTAGAATCTTCTGTGCAGAAAAAAACTCAATATCGCATAGGAAATTGCTTGTCCTATGATGTAATAGTGCCAGGATGAAAATTCTATATAATTTTGCTAAGATTATAAGGTTTCATTTTCTCTCTCTTCGCTGGTAATTTTATTGTCGAGTTTTTTAAGTCGCAAAATGACATCCTTCAGAGCACTACAATGGAATAGTCTTGAGTATCCCTTTTTTCCAAATCAAATACATTCAAACAATTGTAACTTCGTTGTGTCTTTTTTGTAACGAAAATCTCTGCTCTCCAAAGATAACATTGAGTGGAGAAGGAAATTGGCAGAATTAGAAAGACCACCCACACTTTAATCAAAATACAGGGGAAGCAGAAGTGTTGTTGGAACTTTGTGACAATAATTGCTCTATTTTGTCCTATTTCTTCATGAGGAAGAGAAAATGTCAAGTGTAAAAAATATTTATGTATTCCCCGCCCTGATCTCAATGCTTTCCAATAATTAGGAAGTTTTAGCAAAGAAAGGGGAAGAAGAACGGAAATTTTCAATCTTATTTTGTATTTCCTCTGACTTTCTTCCAGAAAACTTTCTTTTATGTATATCACTGCGAAAAAAACTTAAATAGCCTCACTACTTACATATACTAGCTTGCTTCCGCCTCCAACTACGATGAACAACATGAGGAAAAAGCCAACATCCTTTCTCTTTCTCTTCAATATCCCCTGAAATATAATCCAAGGAAAAAGTCACCGAAGCGCGGAAATCTTTTACTTTTCACTCTCTCTCGATTCACTCTTGAAAATTTCCTTGTGCTGGCATCCCCGATAATGAAATATCAATCTTAATACAGAAATCCGCTCTACTATTTCCTTTCCTTTTATTTTTGTCAATCTAGGCGACTTCCGAAACGAACACATCTTCACTCCTCAACAACTGGAACTTTTGGGTCGTCTCTCCGGATGCATTGCTCATCGAAAGCAGAAAACAAACTGTAGTCTAGAGCATTGCTTTCACTCCAAGTATAGATCAATCGACGGTACGTGCAACAACGTGGGCAATTCAATGTGGGGCTCCAGCTATACTCCATTCCAGAGGCTTGTCAAGGCCCAGTATGAAAATGGATTCAATTTGCCCAGAGGTAAAGGCTTAAATTAAACTTCTGTCAATCTAGTTTCAACAAAAATCTCATTCACTCATTTAGACACCACACATCATGATAATCGTTTTTGGCCATACATATTTGCCAAAGAGAACTTCGTTTTCCCATCTGAATCCAGCACCTACGAGAGAACCAAAAGCAATTAGGCTGAAAGATTCTTTTAAAAAGTTTTCCTCTGCGAACTGGTAAGAGTGGAACCCACAAACGTTGCCTTGTCGTGTCCAACAAAATGGAGCCTGCAGCCATTTTTTTGCTCTCTTTTCTGTGCCGGAGAAAATTTGTGAATATTCTATGAGGAAACGGAAACACGCTTTTTGTTGCTGCTGCTCCTTCTTTCTAATTAGAATAATGATCATTAGTGGGTAGCATATATTTTTCATTCATCCTAGGTCAAAACGTTATGTCTAACTACACGCCAATTTTCTGATAGGTTGGAACTCAGACAAACTCTACAACGGTCTCGCGCTGCCAAATGCTCGGGTGATCACGAATAAAATCATCACGGCGGACAACATCTCTCCAGATAGCACCTATACTCATATGCTGATGCAGTGGGGACAATTTCTAGGTACATAAAATATTCAGATTGACATCGTTAAATGCTTAGGTTATCATCAATTAATGGTGTGCATGTACTGCTATAATCACGATGAAAAGTACTAAAATAATGCTTGCACTAACAATGAAAGTACTTTGGTGGCACTTATTTTCTAGATTGAAATTAAAAAATAAAAACATAATTTTTCTATGCCCCTCTATATTTTTAGTAATATTACAATAGATCACGGGTATTTTCAATTTTCAGCGTTTACTGATTATATTGCGATAAAGCCAGTATTTCAACAACAAATGCATTCATATCTCTTTGGATTTGGCAAAATCCGACTCCAGATATGAAATAAATACAATTTTCTTATCTGGAATGGAAAATATGTTTCAACTTTGATTTCTTGAGGGACCACCAAAGTAATTTCATTGTAAGGCTTATCTGCGCGTTGGCTTTAGCGCTGAAGGCGTAGGATACGATGAAAATCATGCACTAACTAGACCACCCGCACACTCTATTATTATGATGAAAAAGTCTATAAATCCTTTTTATTTCAACTCCCAAGCTCAAAGTGAAAACGTTATCAGTGTCGACCGAAGTCGTCATCAGCGACTCCGGAACGAGTTAAGCTAGGCTGCAATTTTATGTGCAAGTTGTCCTTAGATCGTGTTATTAGTTGCATGTGGGATGTGCCTTCCATCTTCTGCTTCTGAATAAATATAAATAACATGCAAATGAGAGTAGAATTCTCCCAATTTTCACGGGAGACTATTCCGGGAAAATTAACAAGTCATGTTTAGTCCCTATTATTATTGCATTCTGCGTTTGCTTCTGCCGTTTTATCCGTAGAAAAACTTTATCCTCGCTTTTCATTCGCCCACTAATGATACGGCTGAGCACGTTTTCTGCTACTTGTGCAGTGACTTGTTTTTCCAAATAAAACCATACAGATGACTCTTCTTGGAAGAGCTTTTAAAAATAATGTTTCGGAAAATAATATTGAAGTGAAATGACTACGTGCCTGATTTCGCGTAGGGTTTCCAGCAAAATCTTTAAAAATTAGTGTGGTCGATAACGAAAAAAAATCCGATCTGATCAATTGTGATTCATAAGATGATAAGACATCCAAGAGAGGTTTTTTCCTTCTTTTTATGGTATCGTTTCATGATCATCTTTTGTTGTTTTTTATATTATTTTCTACATAGACCATGACTTGGACCATGCACTCCCTTCTCTGAGCGTCGAGTCATTCGGGCAGCGGGTTAGTTGTAGAAGGTAAGGAAAAAATAAAGAATTGAAAGCAAAATTCTCTCTGTGGCTCACTCCGTCTCCTTCTTCATTCACTGTCGTATCCATCATTTCCCAGTCGCAGAAGGCTTCCTTCCTAAGAAAAATAATACAAAATGGAAACAAAGCCGTTCAGTGCCTTTCTCTTTGTGAGCGAGAGAAAGGAAATGGATGAGTGGGTGAAAACTTGATTATTGGTGGTGGAAGCTAACCCAAAATTCAATGAAGGCGCACACACACATAGTTATATCCCTCACGAGCCAGTTTATTTCCATTATCATCTCAACCCATCGATACTAAAACTAATGATGAAGTGTCGTGGAAGAGAAAAAGGCAGAGGCTCGCTAATAAAGTTGGCCGATTTTGTGTGTACCACGACGATAGAGACTTTACCTAATAATAGATTATTACATCTTCCCAATTCCCCAAATTCTCTGTGTTCTTTCCTTTACTTGCCCGCTTGCCTGCACAAGCACGGTTCGTTTCCTCCAAGCCAGCTAGTTACTAGTTACCAGTTGACATAATTAATACTGTACATCATCAAGGTAAAAAAGGCAATCAGCAGAGAGCTACAAAACGTTAGATTTTCCGATGGTTGTAAATGTGTCGAATATTTCGTAACGGAGGAATTTTGTTGGTCTCTAGAGAGTTTCACTTTGTGTACGCTCATTCTCTATTTCTCTGGATTGCAGAACCTGCGAGAACGTTGCTCCATGTTACCCCATGCAAGCTCCTCAGGACGACGTACGGATAAGAACGAGACGCTGCATGGAATTTACGCGTAGCGCAGCCATATGTGGTTCGGGAGTCACCTCTTTCCTGGTCAATGATATGCAGAAAAGGGAACAAATTAACCAGTTGACTTCTTTCATAGACGGAAGTCAGGTGAGTGAGGACAAGAACTAATCACACCAAGCACGGCGTCGTATTTGCGTCCTCTATTTAAATTTTGCCCACTTTCTCTGCTTTACTTTTCACTTATTTTCGCTTGGTTTAATGAAAAACGGAAAATCGTTTGAAGTAATGAAGCCACGAATGATTTCATGCTATATTTTAATCAAATGCAACTTTTCCGAGAGAAAACAATTTTCATTGCGTTGAAATTTTCTTCACCACTTTGCTAAACCCTGCTGCATACTGCTTCCTACAGGTTTACGGATCTTCGGAGGAGGAATTGCTCACTCTGCGGAACAGCACAAATCGGGCATTTCTCCGCAATGGGATCTACATGTTCCAAGACAAGCCTCTCATGCCATTTGCTACCGACGAGAATTTTGTTGATTGTCGGCGCAACTTCCGCGAAAGCGATGTGGGTTGCTTCTTGGCAGGAGATATTCGAAGCAATGAGCAACTGGGTTTGTTGGCCATGCATACAATCTTCTTTCGTCAGCACAATTTTATAGCGAAGCGACTCCGAAATCTTAATCCAGGATGGGATGAAGAAACTTTGTTCCAAGAAGCTAGAAAAATAGTTGGAGCTCAGATGCAGCACATTACCTATGCAGAATGGCTCCCTTTTATCATCGGAAAGCAGGGAATGGAGATTATGGGACCCTACAAGGGATACGATCCACAGATTAACCCGACGATAACTAATGAGTTTGCAACTGCTGCCTTAAGGTAGGCGTCCATAAATTTGCTGTCATAAAAGTGAATGCTGATGCCTTGTCTTTGCTCTGATAACTGTTTAGGTTTGGCCACACGCTGATCAACCCAACACTGAGAAGACTCGACCCGAGCTTCCAAACAATCCGCGAAGGCGATGTGCCACTCCGAAACGCGTTCTTTGCTCCGTGGCGCCTTGTTGAAGAAGGCGGGGTCGATCCGTTAATGAGGGGTTTATTCACAACTCCAGCGAAACTCAAGACTCCTGATCAGATACTCAACAGTCACTTGACAAACGAGCTGTTCGGACACGCTCATCTCGTCGCTTTGGATTTGGCTTCAATGAATATTCAACGCGGGCGGGACCACGGGCTTCCAGGCTATAATGAGTACCGTGCACTCTGCAATTTGACCAGAGCAAGAAGCTTTGATGATCTAAAGGTACCCCAAATTAATACTGGCTGAGTGAGTCACCAAAGACAGAGTGAATTGTTCAAAGAACGCTCTTCTTTTTAATGATGGGGCTGGTAGGACAAGACAAGGTCACATCAACGTTTCTTTTTGCATACACACACGTCCCAACATTGTGTATTTTCTTTTTCAAGAAGCCACATAAAAATCTTATTTCCCACTCGACAAAAGATTCGGTCCGCAATCCAGATCCCGGGCAGAATGAATGCTTCGTTCGTGCAGCTATTTTATTTTAGCGAATTTTTCTCCTCGCTCTCATCAATTCAACGAGGCGGGATGAAGGAGGCGAGAGTGAATAATACATTTTGTAGTACTTTTTTATTTTCAAGAGAGCACAATTCTTTGTCTGAGAACCCTTCAAAGGTAGAGCAGGAAAATCCTTGTGTGTTTCCATTGTATTTTAATGGCTCATGCACTCCAGAAATGATGCAGATGATGCTGGAAGCTTTTCTGTGAAATAGAATGAGTGTAACAAAGGGAAACACGTGTAGTCGGACGATGATGGTGAGATGATAATGAGAAAGGACAAGGATGTCGGAGACAATATGTGTATGTGGTTGAAACGAAGCGTAAAAAACAGGAAAACATTTTTTTCGAACAAGGGATTTTTTTTCATGCCCTGCTGACACAGACTCTCTGTGTGTCCATTAAAGTAATAACGGGAAAGAGTGGAGTGCGTAGGCATATAATAACAACATCCTCCTTTGAATTGCGAATTCCCCAGTTTAACTTTTACTTTGGTCGGTCAAAATATTTTCAAGTGCTCTACTCATGCAAATGCTAACACATTAATTATGCAGTAATGAGTGTGCTTGTCTCCTATTTTCTGGTTTAATTGTGTTCTCTGTTATTATTTAAATTAATGGACAAAAGTGAGTGAAGAAGAAAACTTTTTAATCTACACATTCGTTATTATTTCGAGGTAGCATGTATTTGTGTCCGCAGTTGATGCGTAAATTACACGAAAATTGGATTCATTATCCTTTCTCTACATCCGATGTTTTTTTCAGACTGAAATTCCCGATGCCAACCTACGGAGAAAACTCGCGGAGGTGTATGGTCATGTGGACAACATCGATTTATGGGTTGGCGGTGTCGCTGAGCAGCCTTTAACAGACGACGCGAGAGTTGGTCCAACCTTCCGTTGCATACTAATCGACCAATTTAGACGACTCAGGGATGGAGACAGGTATAATAAAATGAAACGCAAAATGCATTAGCATTATTATGCTTTATGAAAATGAGGGAAGAAAGTTTGGGAGCATGGCAAATTTATTCCACCCGTGTAATTTCCTTTTTTCCCTGGTGCAAAAAATACAAATTTATTATTTTGTCAGCGCACCACCTACAGCTAAACTGGTTAAGCTATTAGTTATTAATGTTAGAGTCATTTCTCTTCAAATATTGATTTGATTTTTATCAAAAAATTACAAAAAATTATTAACGCTCATATCATATGTGTGTCGTGGTGTACAGATTTTATTATGAGAACCCCTCCGTATTTCTACCGGAGCAGCTAACCCAAATCAAACAAACTTCACTGGCCCGTGTTCTCTGCGACAATGGAGATTCCCTGAGGCACGTGAAGCGAAATGTTTTTCTTATGGACTCTGCTCTTGTCAACTGCCGATTGATTCCCGAGATGCAGCTGAGCTTTTGGAGCTCAACTCAGTGCTGTGGAGGTAATAATGGAGGCAGTTTACATAATGGACCGGGCTCCTGCTCTGGACCACCGTCATCGCAGAATGCGCTTGCGAATACGTTTTATAATGTGGAGCTAAGTAGTGGTAATGCGGTCGAGAGCAATGATGTGCGACGGAAGAGGGATCTTCTCGAAGTGGGTTTCCGTGCTGGGCTTGAGGAAAGTTTTGTGTTCACGGAGAAGTTGAGAAGTGTCGAGGAGGCACTGTTAGAGGTGCGGTCAAACCTAAAAGACCTAAAAAAGAAAATTACCTATTTGCAAAAACTATCCGATGAAAGTTCACAACCGTGAAAAAGTAAGTAAAACAATAAGCTGGAAATGAGATTGTCGAAAACACACCCGTCCGTACTCTAATATGAAAGTTCATACCACCTTCAACCTTTCCGGAGAATGTTTTTGTTTCAACCAAAAATATATATGAAACTCGCAAGGGTAAAAGTAATTTTTGGTGGAGGTGAAAAGTGAAAAGTGAGCACAGATTTTGTTTTGTAAAAGTTAAAATATTGCCGTTCATAAAAATATGATGGGACTGGGACCATCCACGGAGATTTTCTTTCTGGATTTTTGTTCATTAGTTTATAGGGTCAAATCTATTTATTTACAATTTTTATTTGTAAATATGCTTACAAATTGAATATAATACTATACATAAATATAACCAATTACTTAATTAAACAATAATAATTTGTCACTGCCATTTGTTAATTAACTGTATACTCGCATTACTGCCAGGTATTTAAACCGCTTTTGAGTACACTTTGTTTACTTAATAAACGTTTATAAACTTGAAGTTTCCTCTTGAACTTGTTTTGCTGCAAGGTTAGTAAAATTATTTGTATTTGCGTACACGCCCACACTTTTTAATTGCAGCAAAAATTAGTTGCTATTCGGGAAATAAAATAAACTCTAAAAGTTACGAAGAGAAAGGAATAAATTTGCTTTTGGGGCTGGTACGAGAAGAAAATTGCAACTTTTTTCCAATCTCAATGAAAGCCGAAATCTCATCTCATCATTTTCGTGCACTCTTCACTGACTCACTCATTCACTTTGCTTCACGATCTACTTTGAAGCTTCAGTGTGGCCATATTTTTCCAAAGTAGAAAACTCGAAAGCCAGAGAGAGAGGAAACTTTGTGCACACAAGCAGTGATGATAGACAAAGTGAAAGCCCAAAACTTTTGGCTCCATATTTTCAAAGAAAGAAAAGTATCTATTTTGGTTCGCTGCATAACATTTGTGTGTCTAAAAACTAGCGTGTTCCTGTACACATAGAAAATGTTATATAGACTCGATGATACTTTGGCATTCTGAAAACTTGTCTGAGCCATTTTTATTGTTACATTTTAAACAAGCCTTTCTCATCATCACTTCTACCACCATTCTAGTTTTTCGAATCCCAAAGGATTCGTATTATTGGAGCGGTAGTACAAGTGGAGCATGAACGGGAACAACTCAACTCTGCCCGTGCGTCCGTCCGGTGGTGCATGAGTGTCGACATGTAGGTATGCATGCTAAGGTATCGTGTGGGTCACGTAAGTAAGTTACCACGGGTTACTGCTGAAAAACAAACAGAAACTCCTGTGAGTACGTTCACAAGGGACACCTATGTACATGCTTCATGTCATTATTGTCAGACGTTCATTTATCCATGGAGTAGTCGAGTATACATGAGAATGGATACGTCAGAAATAATTTTTCGGAGTTCTCCAATAAGTGTGCCCCAAACAGAAGTTGTCTAAACACTCCACTGTTAGCACTTGTCGTATTATTAGAATATGGCCATACCAATACCACATACATGCGTGATCATATTGTAAAGGTGTTCATGCAGTGAACATGATGACAACATTAAAAATGTACATTGCAGTCCATTATTATTGCCGTGCATGTGTGGAGAAAATTCTCTTGTACTCCCAGCAGATGATTAGTACAGTCAAGCTGTTGGACAAGTTCAAATTGCTACCAAAATACGGTCATTATAAAAGAGGCACTTAGGATCGATCTAAACGAAATTCCGTTGGAGAAGTGAATTAAAAAGAAAAGTTTTGGAAGCAGTTCCTCCTCTTAGAAAGCGCATTGCATTTCGAACAAAAGCGGAAGGATTGTCCTTTAAGTGTGATCACCCACATGCATTCCAACTTCCAACCATCTGAGGTTTTTAGCTGCAATCAATTGCACACGTCCTTTCCTTACATTACAGTTATTTACAACAATCGTGCTTAACGTCACACTATAACTTGAGTTGCTGAGTGAGTGTGTACATAATAAGGGAAAGTTATTTTTGAAGCAGACGTTTTCAACAACATGAATGAGGAAGAGGATGAAAATAATCCTAAAGAAGAAGAGCTAGCAAAAGTGGCATTACCATCACCAGAGAAAGTAGTTGTAGAAGCGGCAGCAGAAGCAGCAACAGCAGCAAGCGATGAGGTTCCAGTGGCTTCGGCAGCACACGCTGCACTCACAGAACCAGAATCTTCAGTGAGGATGGTCCCAACTGCTCCCTCCTCAAGTTCCATTACGTCCATGACTCCAGTTGTGCTAAAAACTCAGACACTATTAGGCTCTGATGAACTCAGCAAACATCTCGAGGCCAAGCAAGCTGTCTTTCAAATTACAACGTGGAACATGGGCTCTCTCCCTTTACCAGATGAGCATCAACTCCGCAATATATTTTATCATTATCAGCATCAACAGCAACAAAGTTATGGCGTAGGTGACAGGAGGACGGGAGAGGTTAGTAATCTGGAAACAATTCAAAATGTAGATGTGCACATTGTTGCTATCCAAGAATGCTGGCCAGACACAGACGCTCTTGAGGTACAGATGCAAATGTGCCTGTGCCCACAATTTGCACTCTTTCACTCCGTCTCATTTGGAACACTCCATCTGAGCATTTTCATTCGTAGGGATCTTCTCTGGTTCACTACAGGTGGGCTAACACAAATTCTCCTATATATAGATTGTGAGAGAAATATTTCGTGTCCAAAAATCAAAATATTATGAATACTTATGTTATTCTTGTGTGTTCTTTGATGGTCCACTTGAATATATGTATGTCACGGCCACAAACAGAATGTACAGAAATATCACAAACACTGAGATCGGGTCGTTTATTCAAGACAAAGGGATTCATCGCTGCTGGGTTCGGCTTATTTGGCTCACGATTTCTTTTCATCAATGCACACCTCTCAGCGGGAGACAATCTCGATAGGGAAAGTCAGCGAGCAGAAGAATTGAAACGAGTAATTGCCCTAGCGAAGGGAGGAAAAAATAGTACAATCGTCAATCCCTCGTCATCCGCCTCCACATCTTATGGGACCACCTCGAAAAAGAAAGTTAAACAGAGTGGGAGTAGCGGGAAACCGTCGTACGACGCAGTTTTTCTCTGTGGGGACCTCAATTTTAGAATATCAAAACTAAAGCGAGAGACAATTTTGGAGGAGCTGAAAAACGACAATTTAGAAGCCCTGTTGAAGTATGATCAGCTCCGGAAGTTGTTGCAAGAATGCCAGTTGACGAAAGGGTCGGTGCTTAATGGATTCCAGGAAGCTGCAACAATTTCCTTCAGGTGAAACGGCAGAAAGAAAATTTACTCTTTTGTTGCAATTTAATGCACATAACTGCATTACTCACTGATTGCCAACGCTAAAAGGCTAATCTCTTGTCGTGTTTTTAAAGAAAATTGAATTTTTCGGGGCACAATTTGATTTCCTTTTTTCAATTTTCCTTCCTTTCTTGAAAACCAGATAAAAAGGAACAAAAAAGAGGAAATCCCTTTCTTTGGAATTTATTTTTATTGACTTTTTCTTTCTCAGACCTACCTACAAATATGACCTGGGTACGGATAACTTTGACTCTTCCTCCAAGAAAAGGTCACCCGCGTACACAGATCGAATTATTTTTAACTGTAAGAAGCTTCCAAGTTCTGAGCCGATTTGCAATTGCTTGAGTTACGAAAGTGTGAAGGACTTGAAAACATCCGATCATCGGCCTGTGTACGCCGCCTTCAGCGTTATTGTCAAGCCCGGATTTGATACGTAAGTATTTAAACACCAAACGAAAGTTCTCAATTCATTTCTAAGTTTCTGACACATTTTATGATACGTACGAGAAAAGAAAAAAACAAAGTTTAGATTTTTGATACCAACATTTCTCTCTTAAGAGACAAAAAATCCTCGGATTTTTATAACCCTACTCTTTTACGACACAAAAAATGGATCAGGATCTGTTATTAAAGAATGAAGCCATAAATCACTCGTTTCATGTCTTCTTTTTTGTCCAAATAGACTTCCACTGACTGGAGCTCAATTCAAGCGGGACGTATTTGTAAAAGCGGTCCAACAGCGCGCAAAGTTTCTTCTCGACCGGAGGAAGAAAATTGCTTCAAATGCCTGTTCAGTTACATAGTGCAATATTTTATATATGATTTAAAAAGTTAGTTTGGGTCTGTATCGAATAAGTAGTTGCAATAATAAAGTGGAGCTTGGAGCACAATGTAATGGATAAGATTGTCTCTCAGCCAGCAGTCCGCGGAGTAATCACATCATATCATCGCCAGAGAATTTTTTCTCTTTATGAAAGTGATTTACGACTAGAATCAAAAATAGTTTTTGATGGAGACGAATCAATATCTTGTTTACTTTCATATTTCAAGTGGCTTCAGATCTCTGTTAAAAATGGAAAGTCTCTTTTCAGCACGCTCGCTAATAATGATAATTGCCTGGCAGGAGAGAAAAAGAACAAAAGTGGCAATTCTGAGCCTCTTTCATTTTTTATTTGCTTACCTCCTCAAGTAAAAAGTTCCATTTTATTCCTGGTTTTCACTGAGAATTCCCCTGCTGCCATAAGAAAGTGCTTCCCGCGAGGATACTAAAAATTCAATTATGCATAAAATAGCGGGAGTGACTATCGAAAAAAAGGGTTAAATCCGTTTTCGTTCCATTACAACACACCATCTCAACAACACACTTTTAGATGAGATTTTTTTCACACATAAAAAAAAAATGAATGCGTACATGTTTAAGAAATCAATACGTCTTCCTCTGTTCCAGTCTGGCGCCCCTGTTCAGGAATAAAAAGCTTTCTGTTCTGTAAAAAACGAGTCTTGTCTACTTTTTTCTCACTCCGGCTTTACTCACTCGTCAATTTTCACATTGGGATGAAAAGTGAAATGAAAACAGAGGGAACACTCTACGGTTAAGCAAATATAAGAGGCGAGAGAGCGACATGAAATGAAAGAAGATGAGACCAACGGAATGTATGTGAACTCCACTTGGGAGACATTTGATAGACATCACACTTCATTAACGGAGCCATTAATCAAGACGAATTCAATAGTCTTGGTTTTTATTTGGGAGCACAGCAGGCTGTGTCTGCCCATGTCCCTTTATTACACTAGATAATAACAATAAACGTCAGCACGTTTTATTGCCTCACTTACATTATTATTAGCTACCAACTTTCACTTTGATGCGCTTTCACCGATGATTCCATTTTTCCATTTGGAATTTCAGGTTGGAATCCAAATTGAAGGATCCGGACATTTCTTTTATTTAGCAGACAGTCTGATCTAAAAACGAGTCATCTGGTAGAGAGAGAAAAATAGTAATTTGTCTTGTCGTAACTTTGAAACCGCGTCGAAAGAGCAACACGAAGGAAACAAATCAGCAGTGTTTTGTTTGGAATTGTATGGCATGTACCATATCAAAATGTGGACATGTTTACTCCGCTTCGTTATTTGGCATCAGCGTGAAAAGGAAGAGAGGAAAAGAACATTGCATTGGGGAGAAAGTGGACGGTTGAATGGGTAGCGAAACCAAGTAAGCAATTTCGCTTTCTCTCGCACCCACTCAGAGAGTCTCACTTTCTCTGTCTCTACTGCTGTGATAGATGATTCAGAAAATTGAACTTTTCTTTATTCTGGTGATTACTTGGAAGGAAAAGGAAAGAAAAAAGTTAGTGAAAAGTAAAACGGTATCTTGTTGAAAGGATACGGAAAGACTTACGAGATTGTCTCCATTATTTTTTTTGGCAGAGTTGAGTTGTACCCCGTTTCCTTTCTTTCAACAAGTGCATAGTAATAAAAATTTGGACTGATGAACTTGAGTTTGTTTGGTTGGAAACATTCCTTGGAAAAAGTCAGAGAGATAAGAAAATGGAGCGAAAAAAAGGGCGGATGAGATCCAGTTGAAGAATGCTTTCACGACTACATCGGAATTTTTATAGTTCGTTAAGGAAAGGAAGGATTTTCTTGCATCTTCCTCTGAAAGTAAGTACGTCCGATATAAAAAATAGTTGGATCTAGAGAGTCTTTGGGGAAATCAATAAGAACACAAAAGGGCAGACTTTTTAGTTTCGAGACTCCCTTAAGAGATAGAAAAGGCTAATAAGGCGGTTTTATTTATCTCCTTGCTCCATGCAGCAAGACAAAGATAATGTTCTTTTGCTCATCTTTGTGTCTCGTCTGAAAAAAAATGTGAGCTGCACACTACAAATTAAAATGCACATGTAATAAACTATTTCTATTAACAATGAAATGTCAAGAATCTTGACACATGCTGCCCCACTTTTCATTTCTCCTGAAAACAGGCCAAGCAAGGATTGTGAGAAAGTGTGAAGAAAATTGCGTATTTCACGTTCCACGAAAATTGTCCGACGTGTCCAAAATATTTTCATAGTTGAACTTTTATGCTTCTGTTTTAATTCATATTTACTTTTTGATTTAAATATTTAGTTAAGTTAACACAGAACAATAAATAGTAACTTTTACCTAATACGTTATGTATATCATTTCATAAGGTATTTTAGATTTCTAAAAGTTTTGGACACATCAAAATAATATGTACCAACAATTTTTATCTTACAATAATTTTTAGGTTTCACATGTATGAGAATATTTCGATGAAAAGCTATTTTCCAGTCGATGTTTCTCTATCGTCTACACAATTTGTTTCTCATCAGCTAATAAGTTCCGGTTTTTAAAGATTGTTGAAGCACAGACATGAAGTATTTTTCAAACAGGTTATTTTTCTTATTAACCTTAAATTGTAACATATTGCAATATGTATAATGGACTTACACTTTTAAAATTCAAAAATAGGCAAGTATTTTCATAATTTCATTTAATTAATAAGTGGTAAACCTTTTCCTACACATATGAACTACTGTTCAGTCGTGTTGAATGGTTTCAAGTCAATAACAAAATTACAGTTAGGTAGGTCCAATCCCAGATGCGAATCTTAAAACAAAGCTACTCGCTCGCCATGAACAAAATTTTTCTGCCTTTTATAACAGGGACAATTCTGCTGAGTTATAAAGGAAGCCGTATTACTTACACTTGACACGACAAAACGGAAATAAATCGTTGAAACGTCCGTAAGCCTACATAAAACCGCCTGTTTTACGACCGTAGAACATTGAACAGCCATTGCCTTTGTAATAAAAGAATCTCCTAAAAAGTAGTTTTAACTTGTACCATAGCACTTAAACAATACATAATGCAGCACAGTCATTTAGTGTGATTATAATATTACATTATTGCACATACAAAATATTATGCTCTATATCACTAACATTTACCAAGCAGTTAGTTATAATTAGTAGATATCATCATTAAAATTACCATCAAAATCTTTCTTTCTCCCTTCCAGGAAATTCAGGAGCACTTCCGCTTTCTAAAATATTATTACTGCAGTGCGTACATAATTGTGCACAGTTCGTTTTGTTTTTATTTGGTTTAAGTTATTAACTGTGTCTCTCCGCCGTACAGCAGACTGCCGGCAGGTTCATGTGTGCAGCAGAAACGACATTAAGCTTTTCAACGTAATTCTTTTCTCCTTGACATTCGCTGATGATATGAGTTTCTCTTTAAGGTGATAGCTATCACATAAGTGTACATGGAAAGTGTGTCCATGTAACATGAAGTTTCATTATTATTGCTTTTTATTACTTCTTTGTAACGGCGCTGGAAGCGAGCGTAGCGGTGGCTGCACAATAATGATAGTGAAGTGATAGAAAGTAATAAGCCTCTTTTCGTTCGCAGTGATCGTGATGATCATCATATTCTTTTATCCTGGCAATTTCCCCACTTTTTCTCCTCTTTTATTACACTCGACATTTACTGTGCAGAAATCGGGTGCTTTCCTTTCATGGGTTCGCTGCCAATTCATTGTCAAATATACCAGTAAAGGAAGCCGTAATAATGTACTCGTGTGAGACCAATAAAGTACGTTTATGCATTTATTTCATTTTCTTTCTTCATTCCGTTTGATATTTTTATCCTAACTGTGCGAATGCGAGAGTAAAAAAGCGAAAGTGAAAATTCATGGGGAAAATGGTAAGGAACGAAGGTAAACGAAGTGTGTGTGACTATGCAAATCAAATATTGAATTGTAAAATATTGTCGCGGTGATGGTAGTAGAAAGGTGATAGTATCAAGGCAATATTCAAGATTGCGGAGAGATTGAACGTCATCTCTTTATTTCCTGTGGGCTCCTCAAAGAATTTGATATAAAAATAGGAAACAAAATGAAAGAAAATTCAATGTGGAGCAATGTGTGACCAGGAATATGCATGAATGAAAAATATCTTAAAATAGCACCGCACAATGCTCGTGGCGGGCCTCCATAAAAGATCTTTAAGTGACAATTTGATTTTCCCTTGATAGTGAAAGAATAAACGTGCCAAGAGAAGAAAATCTAGATTTGAAAAAGTGACGGAAAAAGTTTGTGAAAAAGAGCGAAAAGCGAAAAATTTGCATATTTTATCTTTGAAAGAGACAAAACTTTTACTTGATTTTGTCACTACCGCAGGAATTCTCTTTTAATTTATTTCTGAACTCATAAGGTGATAATGATAACCGACAGGTTCAAGATACGATCTCGCAATTTTCCACGTTAATGCAAAGTGTTCCGTATTTACACTTTCTTAATTGATGAATAAACGATGATTGAAAGGAAGCAAGCATCTAGAAAAAAAGTTCTGATGAATAAAAATGTTATTCATCAATATACCCACCAACAAATCATTTTGGAATAAGACATGCATAAACATCATTGCTCCGTGAAGAATTTTTGTTTTAGAATCTTTTTTTTAAAGAAAAGTTTGCATTTTCACTCTTCCGAGGTTTTGCTCACCTTTTTTGACGGTTATTGTGGGAATGGAGGTAAGTGCACCTGCATGTTTTTAAATATTCTTCTTCATTAATGAGCAACTCGGATATGAGTATATATACATATGTATAGGTGTGTTCAGTAACAACCGTTTCTGCCTCAAGAAATAGAGAAAAGAGAAAGGAAACGAGATAAAGAAAGGAAGTATTTCTCTTTTGTGTATTTTCCTTTTTCGGGAGTTGTAATTTCCCTGTTTTTCACGTCCTTAAGAATGAGAGGACCCGGGGCAACTACTGAAGCCACTTGTAATAAATGAATATGCATACATTCCCTTCCTCCTCAGTCATTCATCTCCTTGAATCTCCAAACCTTGAGGTTTGGCTTCACATTGCAGCGCAGCATATCCACGTGGCGAATAACCACATTTAGCACTTTCAGGAATGCTGTCATAACCGCACAAAATACTTCTATCCCCCTTTCCCGTACTTCTTTTGACTTAAAAAGGAGAGGTTCAGTTGATCTACAAGGAAATGCAAAATTTCTTCTTACTTTCCAGATGGGCAAGCGAGTGGGAATAAAATAGTTCTGATTGCACGCTTAGACGAGGTAGAGAAAATTGAGATCAGAGGAGAAAGAAGAAAAGACCTTCTGGCGATTTCCAAGTTAGCTGTAAATTACAGCCTGCTTTACAGTAGCATGAGAAGCTCAATGTAATTATTCATTCTTGGCTTTTCGTCCTACTGACTTCACTTCTCGGTATCGGAGTAATGACAAACATATTATTACTATGCATGTTACTCTATCCTCTGAAACCCACATTGCAATTGTAATGATTGAGATTGGGGAATACCGGGTCTGCTTTCATTTCATTGTTCCAGACTTCATACTCCGAAACTCAATACGGCTTCACTTTCGCTTGATTATCAAGATCGTATGCACCAAACATCACTTCTCTATTCGTCTGACAAAGAAAACTTGATAATAATTTCTCCCTCATTACTCACGTTTCCTCTTCATTTCCATCCACTGGTTTTGAATGGAGCGATTGATAGGCATGAAGAATGGCTTATACATGCGGTCCATTATAATAATGATTTACTTCCTCTTAGCTATACGAGAGCATAGCAAAAGAATGGAGATAGGAGAGGCTGATAATATAAAATCATAAATCTGACTGACAACCTTGGGTGTACGGAAAAGAGAATTATTTTCCAGCACCACAGCACAGTACACAACAACTGCGAGAATGAATGCCGTGGGCAAAATGAGAAAAAAATATGATATCTCGCGTTGTAATTTTATGGAGAAAATTCAGTTCATGAAATAAAAGTATGGTTTTCGTGGTTGTGGTTGTTTGTACTAGTGAAGGAATTAATAATAACGGCGGTGGTTGCATAATCAAAATTTACTTTTCATACCAGCAAAAACAGATTTACCGATTTACCTACGTAAAATGAAAAAGTTTTAGGGCAAAGAAGTTTTCTTTATTGTAAACAACAAAGATAAAAGTTGGATGTTAAGCGGGGTAAATCCAGAAACTAAATCGGCAAAGATGTTGATGATTATAGCGATGAAACCATTTGCGCAGCGAAATATTTTTTTAAGAGTGCAAATATGGATCGTAAAAAAATAAACAGACCACCCGCTTCACTGTTCCACTCTGATAGACAAGCGGAACTGAGGAAAGAGAAAAACTTTTTTATGTGCCTGTGAGCGTTTAGATTGCGGGAACAGAAGACTTGTTTCGAATGAACGATAGCTATGAAATTTAATAGCGTAAAGCATCTAGGCATTTTTTCTTTCTCAATTGAAATACCTCGGTTGTACGGGGGGCGTAAGGGCAATTTGCAATTTAAAGGTGTAATAAAAAGAAAGTTGTTCGGAATAACTATTATTTTTAACTTGTTGAAGAAATTCTATCACTCCAATACCACATAGCTCCAGAAGTGCAACTTTTCAGCACAAAAATCTGACCGCCAAGGTAAGGCGGAATAATATGAAACCTTATGGATAGCATTAATGTACCATTCAGCTGCAGAATATCAATGCCCACGATCAGTGAACACATTCACCTACTACTACAATGTATTTGTGGACAGCCAGCCGCTAAGCCAGGCTCTTTTTTGGTGGAGAAAGCACAACTAAGGAGAAACTGAGCAAGCACAAAATGTGAGTTCCCAAGAAAAACGTGTTCGTTTCTTGCTTTAGTTTTGAGGAAACAACAAAATTCTATCCGGCTCAATTTTAGTAGCGTTGATTTTATATTCACAACAGGTGTGCAGCATAAATTTCTCTTGTGTTACATATGTCCATGTGCATGTAATCTAAATTGCCACTTTAAAAAAATAACATGTACGAAAAAAAGCCTACAAATATGCCAATTTTTATGGCCATAAAAAATACACGCTCCTACGAGGACGTTTGCTTGTAATTGTCATCACGCGTTTTTGTGTCTTGCACGAAATTAACCTTCAGCGGTCAGCAGATTTGACTTTGTTGTTTATGTCAAGGGGAACGATTAATTTTTGTAATAAAGTCAGCAATAAATCTCAGACAAACAAAAAATGAAAACAACTATGCTATCAATTTTTTTGCAGAAAGCTCTGGCTTGCTGACACGCTGAGTTTTTTTCGTTGGTGAGTGGACAAATAATGGGAGGTCGTATTAGTAATAAATGCCCTTGTTTATCTTAAAGACTAGCAATGCCATAACGTTTTATGTTTCACACCAAATGAAATTTGAGACCTTACTGCCAACGTAATCATTTTGCCTATGTAATAGAATATAACATTTTGTGTGAGTTTATGCTGTATGTACAATTAATTAACAATTGCTATTCTACGTTCAATTATTATTTACTTACAGGTAAAATAAGAATGTGTATTTGGTATTGCTTCGGTTATTTCACTTAGTAAGTCGTCTCGACTTTGATATGCAGCACAGCGTGTCCCACTCACACCGGGAAGTGTGCTTTCGCCTCCGTCGTCGAGCCCACTTAGAGAAGACGTCCTCGCCCGTGAGCACCACTTTTTCACCAGAGTTTTCTTTCGGCATGAATTCTTGCATATCATCGAGCAGCGCAAGTATCTCCTGCGTGTCCTTCTCAATCGAGCACAATTCCTCCTGATTGAAATCGGGGTTAATTTGACGGCAGAGGAGAATTTGGGACAGCACTTGACCCAAGTTAGATGGACCTGGGCGGTTTTCCGCTGTTGGCATCGGAAGAGAAAAAAATACCGACTAGGGTAGCATTTCAGACAATATTTGGATAAAAAAGATTTTAGAATTTTTATGGAGCAGCATCCTTTCTCTATTGTGTTTGTGTATTTATTTTGTAAAAGCCAAAACGGAAACAACAAAACTAATCAAAGAAATTCCAAAACAATGACTTTCCTCTGAATTTACTTCAA
>VYYJ01001237.1:0-33976 GCA_021029165.1 Cyphoderus albinus | reverse complement strand
ATTACTGGATATTTTGCAATTGCTCAAATGCGAAGTCTGAGGAAAGTGTCACTGCCCGAATGTTCGGTAAGACATTTTCAAATAACTGTTTGATTACAATTTTTTAACCGCATTAATATGCTTCATTTAATACTCTCATTTATTACAGTTTTCAAAAGAATGTTGTAACAGGCTGATTGACAATCTTGGGCTCGTTAGTTGGACATTCTGCTCTGAAGCAAGTGACATTGTTCCTCCTAAGAAAATATAAAATACATCGCACACAACGTTTCAATATTAACATTTTCTAAATAAACTTTCACTAATGATTGTATTATTGTAACATTTAATTAAATTTACTGACTGCAACAAATCTCGCTTCTCTTAAACAAACAATATGTACATATTTTGTGTTGTCTATGCATGTATTAATTACTTACTTTCTTTAAATACTGAAAGCGATAAGTTTGTGTAATAAAAAATACGCCGCAAGTTTCATTCCCGTTTGTAATCATTTACATACATTTACCATGTATCATCACATTATTAACAACAAAAAGAGCCACCTACAATCACATTGCATTTACATTACCACCAATTGATAAATACTTTATCTCGAAATCTTAAAATATCCANTTTACATTACCACAAATTGATAAATACTTTATCTTGAAATCTTAAAATATCCACTGTGTGCTGACTGACCTTTGCGAATTAGGCACTCAACACAATTATTAAAAACGAAATGGGTAGGTTTATGATTGCTTAAATTAAAGTTATTAAAAGCCTGACAACTTTCACAGCTGTGATTGATTATATTAAATTAAATATCATATCCGCACCGATTACACAACTGCAGACTCGAGTTGTTTATACAGACTCGTCATTGTCACCATTATAACGCAAGTCTCATATCTGAATAGAAAACAGACAGCAAGACATTTTAGAACTCTAGGTGTTATCTACAGCCGCAGTCATATCATAATCGTTGTTTGCTCACTTATTTCAGTTTTTGATTAGTGATTAACCACAATTTTTAAAATTTAGGAAATTAATTTTATGTAAAAGTTGCATTTTTCTTGAAAATTGTATGTAAAGAAAGACTTTCATTCGAACCAAAGACAGGTTTTTAGATAGTTGGAAGATAGCGGAGATAGCAGTAATAAGTGCTTATTATTCTCATCTTCTTACCTACCTCCCAAAATGTTGGTTTCTGTAGGTCGGCTACAGCTACAATGTCATTGTTTAAGTGGCAAAAATGAAGAAACGTGGCCTTTTTTACACCAGGCAAAAGGTAAATAACGTAATGCAATATGAAGAAGCAGCAGTGTTACAAGCTGAGATAATCATATAATTTTTGTGTTCAGACATAATTTTATTGTTTTTTGTTCAGCACATTATTTATGAATGTTGTCAATATGAATGGTCTATCATTTTCCCGTCAAAAGAATCTTTGGTAAGATTTTTGTACTAGCTTTGTAACTTGTTTTGTTTTCATCATTATCCTTTTCTTCTGAAAAAAATACTGCCTGCAATTTTATGCCGTAAAGGGTTTAAGAACTCCAAGTACTGCTTTGCATACCAGCGTGTTACGCGCTGATTATATTATTATAAGGTAATCAATTTCTATTAAATGCAAAAAGTAAAAAGCGTGCGGTTATTTATTTGCAACTAATCGAACTTCGACGTAGGTATGTGTATCCGACATCTTTAGAATGCAACTAAACAGTCATGCCATGAGTCACGATGACATGACCCTTGAGAATGTGCATTTTATAAAGTGATAGTACAGTAATCACTAACATTTCATTCATTGTCTTATGCGATCAAGAATGACATTGCAAATGAAAAGGGAATTTCTGCAGGTTGTCTCATTTCCATACTCTCAGATTTGTGCACGGCAAGGTTGTAAAGTAGCTTCACCGTACCCTCAGGTTCATCGTATGCAAATGACGCAATCGAGCAAAAAAACGTAAAGATTAAGGAGTAATATAATAATACGCCAAATTAAAATTTTGCCTGAGCTGAGAAAAGTTGAAAAAAGGAAAGTTTTTCTTTAAATTCAAAATAATACAAAAACATGAAATTTATTAATAAAAATAAATATAGCCCGATGATTTATGTAGGGAATAGTTTTTAGAAGAATGTAATGTTAAAAACTGTTGCTGGTGTTAGTGAAAGTGGTAAGACAAAAATGAAGGACCAAAGGAAATAAAAATATCTTTTCATGCTTTAAGCTCTTTATATGCAACACCACTTAATCATAATTACAGCCACTAATGGCAGATTTCAAAGATTATCAAATAAAATGACAGTAACGGAATAATGTGCTTTACAAAAATTTAAATTTTGAAGCCAAGCCTTCTACTTACTTTTGATCACGGCGAGACACAATCACTGAGTTTCTTGAACTTGAGCCTTTGCGTGACTTGTAAACAACGGATGGAGCAATGGAATGTGATTTAAGGTGTTGTGCTTTGTATTTGAATATTTCCGAGAGTTGCAAATATTAGGGAGCGTTTTCCGTAGGACACAATACACAACATTTAGAAGAGGATAACAAAGGTGCAAACAAACAACCTTCATTAGCGGCTATTTTGTGGCTATTATATCACCATCACCCTACGACTTCCGACCTGCTCACACCTTCTCCAATTCACAATATCAATCTGATTGAGTCAGTCAGTCAGTCAGTGAGGAAAATCGTCTTGACGCAGGCAAAATGCCGCCTTAAGAAGTTCACAGGAGTAAATGATTGTCCTGGTATGAGATAATGGATTTTGGCAAATCACTTGCGGCCAAAGAATAAACCACAGGCTTGGTAAAAAAAACCATGATCTGTATCAGTAAACAATGAGGGAACAATAAACGGCAACAACGCCAACAATGTAAATTTATGCATTTTATCTCTAAATAGGACGTGAAATGAAGCACATTTAATGATTCATTTAGGAAGTATAGAATTTGCCACATTTTTGTTGCATATGAAAGGTGAATATTTATCTAAGTTGATCAAATGTTTATTGTTTTGGGCGAAGAAAGCATATATGTATCTTCAACTTTTTAATGTGGTGGCGTTAGCTAAATTGTCGACATATTTCTTCATTCATTACAATCATCCAATTCAAATTAACTCTTGAAGTCTTTAATGTTTTAACTCCAATGCTGCCCGCGTGTTATTCACTGTTGACATCAAATCTTCTCCAGGTGCAGGTAGTGAATTCAGTTGGAAAATAATGGTTACATAAGTCATCAAACTAGAGACAACCTGAAAAAACAAACAACACAAGAAGTTCGTAGTCTGTATTAAAATAATGCCACAACAAATACTACAATCAATGTGTGACTTTAATATTTGAATAGTTGAAACCAAAGCTATGCCAAGGATTCGACTTACTCCGGAAAGGAGAGAGCGGTCAACATCGAAAAATCCAGGTCCCCCTGTTGGAGCCCAATCCCATTCGGTGAAAGCTCCCATGACGTTTCTTAGGTCGGTTCTAGCATCCAAGTTTGTCATGAAAATAATTTTTCTTGTCAGCTTCTCTTTCCTGTCACTTATCTAGATTTCATTTTATTCGTTTTTGTAAAATATGATGATATGATTTGTTAATGTAATGTGCAGTAATACCTTTCTCTTGAACATAGCTCCAAGCGGAAGCAACCACAACTGAAATAT
Organism: Cyphoderus albinus; assembly: GCA_021029165.1. Taxonomy (NCBI): domain Eukaryota; kingdom Metazoa; phylum Arthropoda; class Collembola; order Entomobryomorpha; family Paronellidae; genus Cyphoderus; species Cyphoderus albinus. The sequence continues at coordinate 30,321 of VYYJ01001237.1, read as the reverse complement.
TTCCGTGGGGAACAAAAACATATCCAAGTAGTGCTTTGCATTCTTTGCCTCAGTTCCGTTTGGATTCTCGTAAAGTAGAATTGAATTTGCTGTGCTTATCAGTACATACACAGCTGCAAAAGTTTAACAGATATTTTATCTGTTTAACTGTTATTTCATTTGCGGCTCATGTAAACTATTTCTGAATGTGTCAGGTATTAAATCTTTATACGGCTTACCTCTAACAATGAGTCCCAAGAATAGAGGGCCGCAAACTTTATCAAAGAGGCTGCACACCATCTTCAAATGCTCCAACTTTGCCACTAATTTATCCGTAGTCAGCGGTTCTTGCATTTGTTTCTGCTGTTGCATTGCAGTGGCAGCGACAGTAAAAACGGAAAAATCCAATTCGCCCAGTTGTTGCTTTGAAAATGGCTCCACTTTTGCATTATAAATTAAAATTTGCTGTTCCATAGATTCGCAAAAATCATAGAATAGCCAGAGCAGATGGAACGTGGACACAATTACCAGTGCAAATGCAACTGAAATGGAGCATATCACTGGACATTCTCCGAAAAAGTAAAAGATGACGGTGTAAAATGTGTCTGGAAGAAATCTAGAAAAGAGAAATCCGTTGTTTGTAGAAGATGACGATGCCCACGCCAAAATCTGGCTTGCCCAGTACGCTCCAAACATTCCAGAAATGAAATGAAATATGAAGGTTGACCACGCCAGCCTTTCACTAAATATCCAATCTTTTCTATCCGACTCCGGAAGTTGGAGTGTTGGAGCAAACTTTTTCATATCTAATTCCAGTGTTTTGAGAAATCGTATTACGATTTTTGCCCGAAGGACAAGATTTGCCCGAAAGTAGATGTCAAAGCAGCTTTCACCAACTAGTAAACTGAGAACAAGGAACTTTCCCACCATCGTTTCCCCTCTTAGATTGGTCATGTGTGTCATGTAGAAATCAAGACGGATCAAGATATTAAAAACAAAGAGAGCAATGACAAACCACGTAAATGGTTGTTTTCGTCCCGCCTGTTCAGGTACCCCTTTGGGGGACTTGAGTAAGAGGACACCAGAAACCCAGCCCAGGAATGTGACATATCTTAATCCTTGCAAAACCATTTTTCAAAATTCTACAATAAAGAAATTTTTCCTTTTCCGGTAAAAGTTTTTTTCCATTATCTAAATATTTGTACTTCGGAGCAAACAGAGCTTGTTTGTATTGATTTCAAATTTCTGTGCCACTGCCACTGCCAATACCAATGTCCTTCACTTCTCTATTTACGTCAGTAAACCATTTGCATAAATAAACTGATGCTACTCCGTAAAGTATGTGATGCATTACATGATGTTTTGACTCATTGGCATTTGTAGATTGATTGTAAGAAAATGATAAATTAATGGTGACATTAAGATGCCATTCGCACGTTGAAAGCACAGAGGAATCAAAATCAAAAGACACAGTGACTTTGATTGATTAACATATGCACTACCTGTAAAGCAGGTTTATTACAATCGAATAATATATTTTATTACAAGTGACACAGTTCTACATTAAATTTTACTGTTGAATAAAGTACTTTTATTGCTCCATGTACAGCTGGAAAAGAATAACTACATACGCAATTATGGTTGAAAATACCTAGAATTAACAAAAATGCATGGAATTGTGTTAATAAACTACATAATATTTAATCAATGATTTTAAAATAGAATTGTATCAGCTTACCCCAGACACGAGACTCCGGTCCACTGTAAAAAATCCCCACTGTGCACCGTGCAGCAAGAATACATTTTAGGGCAGAATAATAAATTAATGATGAAGCTTTAATAATGGCTATAATAATGAAAGTTATAAATTTACCGCGGTCATTTTCCATTGCCAAATGCAAAGCGACTCGACAATGTTTGCTAACTGAAACTTTCCCAACCGCAGGGTAGAAGACAAGCCGATTTTGTATAGAGCCCGTCGATAGGTTAAGGAATTATTGCCGGTACCGGTTCTCGTTTTCCCCCATTCGTAACCATCGTACCGTGCTCGCGTCGCTTCGCTCGCTGCGCCTTATACACATGAGGTGCTTCGCTTAACATCTGAATTAGATGATCTGATTATTCGCATATCAAACTAAGGGAAGCTGTGAACCCTACAATTAGCACTTTGTCAGAATAACATCATAGGGTTTAGGTTAGACGACAGGATTGCATAGGGTTTAGCATTGGACGAGAATATTGCATAGGGTTTAGCATGAGAGGCTGCAACAAAATTATAGGGGAAGGGAGTTAACAATTCTGCTTAACATAAGCAGGATAGGGCTAATGACTTATCCTACACATGCTAACCCAGCATTGTATTTTACAATTCCTTAACCTGCTCACGGTTCCTATACAAAATCGGCTTGTCTTCTAACCCTGGCCGACCCGTCAGGCATGAGCATGACCATTTTCGTAAGCTTCATTTTTCTCTCATTGATCCTGTCATAAGTATCCTGGCCCAACTGCAGAAGAAATAATTGAACCAATTGATAAATCAGATTAAACGAGTCAGAGACAAGTCCAGGCCATCCTCCGGAAGAGCCCCCCTCAATGAGCAATGAATTCGCTGCATGAATCAAACTCGTCACACTCATCACAATCAAGCAGAACAGCAAAGGACTAACGATTGTATCGAACAATAGAAAAACATTGTGAATGTCATCAAACCGCTTAACAAGGTCCTTCATTTGTCCGTCCATTCGGACATACCAGTAAAGACTTTTAGTGGGTCCCCGAGTAGAATTATCATCCTTTTTCGCCGTTTTAATTGCCTGCTCAATTTGAATACCATAATCTTCAAAAATCCACACGAGGTAAACGGCGGTGACAACCGTGAAGGAAAACGCGACGTAGAATGACGCGACCAATGGCAAAACGCCAAAGACTCCCATAAAGAATAAATAGCCCCATTGACCCACATCACCAAACCAACTTCCTTCCGGAACATTCAGAGATAATTGAACAGCGAGGAAAATTCCCGTTGTTAGTCTTAAACCGAGAGATACCCAGCAAAGAATTGAGAACAGTCGCCTTGTTTTCTGGAGTGTTGTTGGTACGGTGGACACAGGATAAAATTCGAGTTGATTTAGAAAGTCGACAATGTGTCGGGCCTGGGTGATAAAAAAGAGTCGAATGAAGGCGTTGAAAAGAACTCCAAAAAGGTTGAACCCCTGGAGCAAAATTTTCTTGAGGAGTTTCTCGTTTTCGAATCGACGGGAATGTGTAAAGTAATCGAGCCACATTATCTGGGTAATCACGTTTGACGCAAACACAATAATCGTGGTAAGATTTAACCACGATTTAAAGAGTGGAGCCCCCCAGGGCACCCATACAAACACCCCGGTTAACCATCCAAACCAAGATGGAACCTCCAAACCTTCAAGAACCATTGTTAATAAATGTTTATTTTAAATACTCTACTTCCGAACTTCTAAAGAGAAATAAAATTCAAAATAATTATCGCATTTGCAGAAAGCAGAACCAAGGTTCCGGGTGGTGGTAAATTCATAAGCAGATGCATCATCGTCACTGTCACTTACGAGTGGCATTGTTATGTGTTATGTTAATCGAATTATGGACATAGATGCATCATCCATCGATCTTTTAACTAAATTTTTAAATATTTTTTCATTATCTCTGACATCTCGAATATCACGAAATGCACATCTACGCTGTAGATTCAGAAAAAAATCATAAACATAAACACGCGACGTATCGTTATACGAAACATTACTGATGATGAGTGACTATTTTATAGCTAAACCTACACGTAATATATTATTATATCGCCTTCTAATTTTCGACCTTTTCCATCAAACAGTTTACCCACTTTCAATGTAAGTAGCCTTAAAGTAACAGCTAAATCCTTTGATTTGTCCTTCAATAAACATTATTATAATGTATTTAAAAATAAAAATAAAAATAAATCATTAAATGAGTGGTAAACTAATATATGATATTCCGGAAAGATTCCAGGTCCAGCTGAAAATTGAGCTGGGTTCCCCGAAGTTTCTGACTATTATTTCTCTTCGGCCAATGGGGGGCACTATGATAAGTGATAAAATCCCACATTCATTCATTCAGAAGTTTATCGAGAATTAAATGGTTTCTCCTGTGATGAGATAATGGATTTTGCCAAAAAGACGTTAACCAAGGGTTTGGTCAAAATCATTCAGTGGCAGTTGTAAATAAAAAATAATAAAAGACACGTTTATTATGTTATAATGAAACCAAACTGATTTAATGATGTACGTGATTTTGGAAGCGTAAAAGAATTTTTGTTATATTTTGGTTGCATTTGAGTATTTGACTTGAGTATATTCTTCATACAAATAGGAAATATATTTTAGAGACCAAACAAATGTTACTTCCTCTTAACCGATATTTATCATTAGATGAACATACAGTAAAAGGTAAAAGTTATTTAAAAAATATTATCTTCAACCATTAATGGATTTGATATTGTAAAAGGGCTACTAACATCAAGAGTCGTCAACTATATTTTTAACACTACTATTGTGCCACGTTTAGGATAATACCTAATTAATCATTTCAAATGCACGGAATTGATTGTTTTTATTAAATAATTTTCAAGTTGTGCACCTTCGACATTTAGAAGAATCAAAGTCAAGTATGAAAAGTAACAGCAATAAAAATTTTAAATTGTACGGTTGCAGACATTTTTTGTTTTTGTTTAGAACCATGATCTTTCTCTCGTCAATTTAAAGTAAGGGAATAAAGTGTACCATAATTTATTTTTACCTTACATCTAACTTCTGGTTTATTTGTAGAAACTCGTACTGTGAACATTTCAGCAACAACAAAGCAATATCAATCAATCCTTTCTCAAATGGTCAACTCGTGTTCTTCGTGACTTTGTTTGACGGATAGCAAGTTCAAAGCATCTTGAGACTTTTGGTAGCGTGCATTGTCTGAAGTATTTCATGATTGGTTCAAAATAATGTGGCACTCATCATTTCATCATGAGTCACAACAAACAATAACTTATAGCAGAGATTATAATGCCATTTCAGCCATCCTAACTACCCGTTTTCATTACTTTTTACTCGACAACAAATCAATACACTTTCTCTTGCTGTTTTTGATACTAACGACAACTTACTTAAAGATTTGCTGATTGGTTTCACATGTCCGCCTCTATCTGATCAACTAAATATTTACATTACGATATTTGATATTTTCATTATAGTTGCAGTGTGCTGTAAATATTATAGCTTTTACATAACACAATATCGTTGGAACTTTTAATCATGAGTGCTTCACGAAAGTGTTGACGCTGACAATAAATTGCAAATGAGTTGACGGGTACCTATGGCTTCTCTTTTAACGCGTGATATGATAACCTTTATCCTTTGTTGGGCTTGCTCCGTAATTGACTTATCAGTCACCGAATAATGAATAATGATATTACAATATTAATGACACTAACAAACCAGCAGCACACTTCATTGAAAGGGGCAAGTTGTGATACGCTTATTTCAGCAGTATATCACAAACCTCGCTTGCCGCATATATGTAACATGCATGCACATCTAATTGATTAAGATGAGTTACCTACTCACGCAAACAGTGTTTACAGTTTTTGAACAGACGTGTCAAATTGACTGGTCTGTACTTTATTAATGCACAGATATGTTAAATACAGAGAATCAACTAGTTTAGCGTGATATTGGAAGAAACGTTTAAAATCATATCTTTATTTAATTTGACAATTCACGCAACAGGAGTGGAGTAAGAGCGCGTTAACAACACTCGATTTCATCATCTCCTCACTTCAGCCTGAAGCCAGTGAACTTTGTTGATAAGACACCTCAGCTAGCCTTGAGTTTGCACGTCCTTTGTTCAATGAGTCAACATGACTCACGGAAACTGTTATTTTCTTTATTTTACATTTTTTCTCTTATTTTTATCTCTGAATTCCTTATGGGTGCTTTATAAGTTTGAAAACAATGTTTACGATGGAAGAATATAAACGGAAAGGGAAAACGTAAAAAAATGAAACCTGCCTGACAACTGAAGATGAGATGGGAAGATGATCCTTTACTAGACAGTTGCTGACTTCAATCGCAAAGAACGAAGAGAAAAACATGAAGATGAAGAGGATATAGATATGTATGTAATAGTACAAAATGAAATGAAGCTTTCATAGTTGTTTTTTGTTTTATATATGAAAATTTGGTCACAATAGGAAGTTAGGGGGCAGATTCGATAGATCCATTGATGGCTACATAATGGCATATATCTTTGTATCCATCCAATCTAGTCGTATTTCTTTACTTCATCGAGGACCTACAGTTGCTCACTGATTGTATTGTGCACATTTTGGTAGAGGAAAGGAGATATTTCATAAATTTTAAAATGCAAGCTGAAGATGCGAGCTTGTTTAGAATAAAATTGGCATTGACTTTCGCGACTCTTCAACCTCCCCCAACAAGTTGAAGAATATAGCATTAGAGAAAGATCTTGCAACTTGTAAGTAATCCCACGTAAACCACCTTAATCATAATACTGCCAAAGAAGTACTTTGTAATAATCATTGTGATAATCAGCAATAAGCACGACAAACGACGAAAACGAGACATGCAAACATGAGATGCGTAAAATTAAGCTGGCAATTTGTTCATTCACTTTACAACTTTAAAGGATCGCTAGAACCACTCTACGGTCTAGGGTCTCTTTAATACTTTAATTGCAGACAAAGTAAGCAGCTTTAGATTTCCGCTTTACTTGATCAATAACTGAGAAAAGAGTATGAGATTGTTTTAGGACCAAGTGCTCAACATAATCTCTACATGCAAAAATGTTTGTTTCTTCAGGAAACAATGTTTAATGAATACCATATATATGCATTGAATTATCATGTCTCTCTCTCACCCTTAACAATTTCAATTTTTGGTTAAAAGTTCACAAACAAACCTATTGGGTTAAGGTAAAGGAAGTTGAAAGGAAAACCGGTCGGCCGAAATTGTTAAGTCACACAACACAACGCTGGCATTCAATTTGCAATACACAATCCAATTGATAATGTATTTGAGGTTTAACTACCTTTGCTAGCACTAACACAGAAAACTGCATCTAACGGCCAAAATCAAGCGTAAAAGTGAATGATTTTCAATTCAGCCTATGTAGCCGGATAGAAGCAATTTTCATAAAAAAGAAATCTGTTACACTGTTACTTCCTTTCCTTGCCCATTCCCTCAAACAACAAAATCTGAAATTGCATAGTACTTTGGTGTCATTCGTTAACTGAGATTGCAAGATTAAGCAACAGAGCAGCTTCATTAGGAAGTGCGGAAATTCATTACATAACTTTGCCGAAGATTTTAACTCCCGGAAATTACCGGAAATCAACATCTGGACACAAAAATAAAACAATCGTTCAGTGTTTTCTTCATCAGTGTCGACTGAGTGGTCCTCATTATGAAGCCGATAATTTTGCAAATCGTGATAGTGTCAATGATGGTTTTGAACTGTCGTGCTGAACCACCACCACCAAGTAATTCGGGTTGGGGTCAGCAGCAGCAGCAGCAGCAGGGTGGTTATGCTCAGCAGGGTGGGGGTGGAGGTGGAGGTGGGGGTGGGGGTGGGAATGGAGGGTGGCAGGCTCAAGTTCCGCAACCCCAGCAGCAGCAAGTTAATAGTGGATGGAATAATCCACAAAACCAAAATAGTGGACAAGGAGCCCAACTGAGCGTAGAAATTGACACTGCCAATCTCAAAAACCTTAATCCTCGTGAAATTTTCCGCAGTATCATTGGAATTCCTCGACGAGTGCTGGAGTTTATTAGGTAATAAAAAACAAAACTTTTCCTTTCCTTATGCGTATTTTCCCTCTGAAGATCGTAGAAGAAAGTAATGCATGCCAAATAAATTCCCAGAGTGCATACAAGGAAACATCCAATCGCTTGCAAGATCTAGCAATTCAGCATGATTATGTACCTCTGATTATTAATTTGGTATTGCAACTAATCTCTTGTTGTAATTAGTATGGTTTCATTTAAAATAAATATTGTAAAAGCAAGTTGTGAATAATATATCATTATACCCAATATTTCTTCGTAATTTTTCTTAAGGGAAAATGTTTATTTTGTACGAGATGTTTCGCATGTGAATTTTTTTATAAAGTTTCATGATACCATTATTATTTTTACTTTTACTAGAGAATCTGGGCTTTATATTCTTTTCATTCCACTGCTGGTGATATTGCCTCTGATGTAATGATTAATTTATGTTCATTTTTTACACATTAACGCTTATTGTAGGACAGGTCAAAGTAAATTGTTTATTGATTTAAGGCTACTTGCATTTAACGCGGGTCGATTATTCGGTGGAATGAAGGGCTGGGGTTGGGACAAACGTTCAATGTCTACAGCTGAATCAGGGCTGATAGGATATCTGAAGAGTCCTGTCTGGCAGAAAGTTGCTGAATCTTTAATGGACGAACACGTGTTCGAAAGAATAATGAAAAGTTTGGAGGAGTTTAAAAAGAACTGGTAAGATTTATGTACCAAGGCATAAAACAATAAGAATATAATAAATGCTTTCTCCTAACCTATAACTGTCCCTCGTTTTCAATTTTCAGATTTACGACAAATCACTTGAAGTTACATTTTACAAATTACCCCAATTATAGTGTTTGTATTGAGATGCTACAATAGCATGTTAATAATTTATTATTTTTTCAGAAGTTTCTTCTATTTTCTTCTTTTTTGTACAATTTCACTAGATGGTGTTTAGTGTATAATTACCGGTATACCTATTACAATTTATAATCAGATTCATCGGTTTTCATACAACTAAAAATTACACCTCCAAAGATTAAGGGCCTTTTTAAGTGTTACTCGTCATTTTACCTCAGAACTTCCGAATGAAGCAGCAGAATCGGAAATCAAACATTCAAACCAAAATAATATTTTAAAGGATCAAATTCTTCTACTTTACTTTAATTATCATTTTCTTCAGATTGTTCTACTCTATAGATTACTTATACACATTGACAAACGTAGAATTTTTCTTTTAAAAATTTGTGCCAGTTGTTTCGTGCAGCTAAAGACAGAGTTAATACTAACTAACTGCAGGCAAACATGACTTTACTGATGAAAAATGATGTGATGGACGAAAATGGCTGTTGTGCGGGGAATCTAACCAATGTCAGATAAACTGACAAAACACATAGATGGTCATCATTAGTAGAGAGCAGTAAAAATTTGACACAAAAGTGACTAGTAGATTGGGAAAACTTAATTCTGCTGACAGTCCATTTCTGACTTACTCAGCCATGAATGTTGCACTCAATATTATGGAGCTGAAGAAAAAAGCAACGAGTGACTTTTGACTTGACGCATTGCGATTTACCTTTACCACCTCTTTTCCTTCATCTTTTAATCAATGATTCTTCTAAAACACCTTTCAAAAATTTGGATTTTTTTATATGACTGCGAGTGTGATGCCTTCAAGACGTTGTCATTCATATTCATCAGTAATTTTTAGAAGAGAGCTCTTTCCCTTTTTAGTGCATCTGCCTACAACTGAAGCATTAGAAAACACGTTTCGTTATTTTAAAAGTGCACTTAAAGTGTATGTAAAATCCTATTTTGCATTCTTTTCCCACTTTTCCTAATAATTTATTGTTGTAATAGTTCCTCTTCTAGCCTCAAACTTTTACTTTCATTCCTCTTTTGTTACCAACTAATGCGTGCTTGATAAAGTGTAAGTGATATAACGTAATATTGTCCATAAAGTCCTTATCGACACAATATTTAGGTAGGTGGTAGATGACAACAAGGTACAGAACATAAATAAAAAACATTACGCTTTGCTAAAGAAAAGGAAAACTGGTTTTTTTTCTATTGACTAAAAATTAGTCAATAAGAAAACGGAAATGTCGTAGAATCTAAAACACGTAAGGATCTTGGCTCTTGCAAATTTGCAATTCATAATTTTATTACTATATTCCTTGAGTAGCAAATTGATGTGATACGCCAAGCTTAAATGACATGTCAGTTTGACGAAAACTTTGGATATCTGACAACAATTTCTTGGACCTTTTTGACAAGAAAATTAAAGAAATGAATTGTTAATACATATTAATTTATTGAGCTTAAATTAAGAATTACAAATTCTCAAAACCAAAAATTTCTCTTTGTTTTAAGAAACCAAAGGTTTAGAGCACTAAACAAGATTATCACACCAAACTCAAAATTATATATAGATTTTGACAGGCTCTTCATTGAAACTGAAGATGCATTTTTGTCAGTGAACAGATTGACAGAAATTAATAGACTTTCTTCTTTACATCTTTGCCGTACTAAAACCGACGCGGCGACAAGTTTGACCTCTGACTTTCATGACTCGACTATAACGTCAGACACTACTGATTAGGTGCTTTATAACACAGCATCTTATCATATCCCAATAAATGTTGACGGTGAGAGGTTGCAGTAAGCACGCTTAATAAAACTAACTTTCTGGGTACGACGATTGTTTTGACTTCGAGTAAAAATAAGAGAAAGGACAATGAATGACTATACCTAAATACATACCTACTACGAGGAGCCGCTCAAGATTATTTTAAACGCTTCGTGACAAACCTTCCTCGCAAAACCTGAACAAACTTATTTTCATAAAACTGACAACAATAAATATTTTTGTAACGCTGAACTATAGTCACTCTTGATATTTACATACAGATGAAATTTTGAATTTGAAAGTACTCCAAGTTATATTTTGACGGTTATAATGATTTGATATAGTCAATATTTATTCTACCTTTACAAAATAATGTCAAACTTTTGTTGACCTTGTTAATTGTGCTCTTACCAAATTTCTGTTGTTGTAACTTATTGTTGAATAATATAAAAATGTATTGTTGAAATATTAAAATTAAGTACATTTATACGACCAATAAATAAAAGCAAATTTAGTATTATTATTATTTTAAATAACTTCTTTATTTGTGGTTTGGGGTAAACTGTAAATAATTCAACCTGCCCTTCGCCACTGAAAAAGAGCTTTTCCGTAAATGTTTAATGCATTCGTGTTATCAATGAGGTTAAAGAATTGCGCAACGGAGAACCGTCATCAGAGGCAAAAGAATGACCTGAGGATGGCGTTCTTGCCAGCAGTCTGGTTTTTGTTTTCTTCTTGGAAATCGTTCTACCCATTGGACCAGTATAACTTCTAAATTTCTCGGTAATGAGTCCCAGAAGTCCTGCACAATTTGCTGTAGGTGGAAGGCAAGGGCCGACAGAAACTAGAAGTCTACAACAAAATCACAAAAAGTAAATAAATTACAGAATTTAAAATTTCAATAAATCTAATTTATTTGTGAACCATTTAATTACAAAGGATCCCTATTAACGGCGTTTTGAAAATCATCGATGGTAATTTGTCCATCTATTAGCAGTAAAATAGTTGTCAATACTTGCACAATGTGTTAATTATATGCATGGTCATTTTATTTAGGCCTCTAAGAAAATTTGAAACATAATATTATTACCATTATTTACGTCCAATTTTTTCATTGCAATTTCTGCGAAAAGAAAATTGTAAAATTTTAAACTGTTAAAAATAATCCAGCTTTCAATATTTTATTCAACTTTGCCCACCAGCGATGTCTCTTTCACATTCTTCTACTTCGTCTGCTTCGACTCCATAATGAGGGAAAATGCATCCCTAATGAATTAAAGAATTTTAATTATTCAAAAGACGCAGCAATTTACCGACTAAAATTAAAAATTCTTTTAATTAGAATTAATGAATCCCACCTTTAAACAATGAGCTAATTCCTCTCGGTCAATACCTCCATCGCTATTAATGTCATATCTGAAAAAAAGAAGACATTTAAAGTCGAAGATTTGACCCACTTTAAGAAAAGCATTTCAGACATTTTCTAGTTAGTTTCTAGTTATTCTACTAACACTGCGTAACACCAATTGGAAAGTTCGTCTGTTGTTCCCCTGAGTATGATAGATAAGCCCGTAACCCATTCGACCGAATCTACCTTGTGTCAGATCAGATTGAATTACAGTAGAAAATTAAAATTTTGGTCAAGGATCGCTAGCTTGAGTATGAAGTTAAGAGTATGTCAATTTGTTAAGTTACAGTAGAACTTACTGTGCCATCAAGATCTTTATCAAATGTTCTGAACACTAAATCTAGCATGAGCTCATCAGTGATTGACAACATGACATGGAGTATTTCCCTCATCCTCAGTCTGTCCAGTGGGCCACCATTTGCTGCCTCAATTTTACTGTGAATATGTATCAAGGCCTGACACTGCAATTTTACAGACAATTTTAAAACACAAACATTTTATTTGTTTATTTTTATGATTTAGTAAAAGTTATAAAGTCATCCGAATATTCCGAATTCTTTTACTTCTTCTGTTGTAAAATGCGTTGACTTGCACAAGACTTCGGCTGCTGTGTGTATTCGGCGTAAATTGGCAAGACCTCCAAAATGTGTATGTCTTTTGTTTTTTGGCCTTTTGCTTGCTTCTGCCACCGTCATTTTTGATGACTAGAATTTTTGAAGTGAAATAAGATCAGGTTAGTAACTCAAAACAGTGATCTGAAAGTAATAAATGTACTGTATGTGCTAGGCAAGAAGGAACTACGGTAGATTACAATTAATATTGTAAAACAAATGTTATCTAGGCATATCAAATTATCAGATAAGCTTATAAAACTACAATGATTCAGAGCATTGTTGAATTGAGATACCCTCGTTCTTTCCGGTATCATAAATTTTTCTGCCCTTTATTATAAAACCAGTTGTCTTGGAAGTGGATAGTACTAAAGTAGTACTATCATATTAACGTTGTCCAGGAAGAGCCAACTTTCTGTATCGGAAGGGGGCATTTCAACATATCACAGGTTCCATAAAATGACACGTGTTACGATTATACCCAGGGGAATTTTACTTTTTTATTTCAAGAGGTACATACGTTTTATTCAATTAGTGATTTTGTACATCACAAAGGAAGTGTTCTCCACGTACCTGCAGCACTTTAATTCAGTTATCATCTTTATCCATGAACAAGATGGTTCTCTACTCAACGCAGTCGCAGTCTCCAGGCAGACTGGACAGCTTGGTAGGTGTGCACATACATCATCTTTTTGATTACTACTTATTACTTTATAGTTGGAAAACGACGTGACAAGGTCAAGGGCTTATTTGGTAGACGGTCGATGATTCCGCTTATGGAATTGTAAGATGTACGTATGCTAAATGAAATTCGAGAAAGATCTGCTTTCTTCTTACTCATGCAAACTTATATCCATTGTTGTATTGTATTTATTCTCCTGTAATATGTAATAACGTAACAATAATAATTATTCTTATTTATAATACTACTCTGCTTCATCATAATAACCATCTTGAAAATGTCAAGAGCAGGGTAGAATTAAGAATCATATCTATACATAACGTAAGTGGTTAATCATACATACATCGCACATACGCACTTCACTTCGCGTCACGGTGTTTGTGTATAAATAATGAGGTTTATTATGTTTATAGTTTGTAATCATTTTAAAAATATCGGCTGCTTTAGGCATGAGACCATCATCGAGTTATTCATTGTACTTAATCATAAAAGTCTAACAGGAGAATGTTTTTAGAAAGCTCTTCAGCACTCTTTACAAACTTTTATATTTCCACTTCCCGTTCCTTAATGCTACAGAACAGAGTGCAGCTCTAAATGAAGTGCCCTCAGCTAGCAATATTACGGACCATGAAATTCGTTTGATTAAAATGTTTATTGAAAAATAATTTCATTGGTCGTGAAAGAAGTTTAAAGCAATGAAACGTTGTCCATGATCTTTTACGCTTACCTAATTTACAAGTCACATTTTAGATATTCTAAAATCTTTTCAGGCTCTGAAATGAGTTGAACTTTGCACTAGCTAGACCACCAAAGAGTTGGAATTTTAGATGTATAAAGACATTTAGTTTGTTTCAGAGATCTCTCATTTTGTGTCAATAAATTTTCTAATGTAGCTGCAAGATTTATAGCAAACGCAATTATCTTCTTTGTAGACCACCTTTGAGTTTGTGATACCTTGGTTGATACCTACAGTTTTTATGGGAAACTTTATAGGTTAAATCCGTCATTCCTTCACCTCGGGTCTCCTCTTTTTTTCAAACTGCGCAAATAATTTGCAAAGTAGGTAATGTGTTTTTAGAATTTTTCGACAAATAGTGTTGTACCTGATAAGATTTACCTTTTTAATAATGAGAAAGAGCAACGTCAATTAAGTTTACACGACTTTTATTACAATCCGTGATAGTATGACCTTGGTGTGCAGCCAAAACGAATCCGGTGGCATTTGTATTGTCAAAATCAAGAATTCAAAATACTGCATCACTATGCATTAATTTTAAAGTACCCGAAAACAAAATTAGGTAAAATTAGGATAAGAATTAAGATAAATCCAACAAATTTCACACACACTCATTAAAATTTACTACAGTTTTAAAGTGTTACAGCTACTTGTCAATAGTATCATTTTATAAAAGTTTATCTGATCATAAAATTGCTGACTTTTATTTAGCTTTTATTCGAAACTGACATGTTATTAAGATAAATTATGATATGAGCATGAAATAGCATAAAACATGGAATTTCCTTTTTTGGTTATATACAGAAAAAGGTTGGAAAGATTCACAGCAAAGTAGCTTGCATTAAACTGATGTTATTTCAGATGAGTTTCACTACACTTTCATCAGGTCTTAAATTCTCTCCCCTCCAATGCAATTGAAAGATGTAGTAAAAATGCAGGTAATAAAATATTTAGTAGCGATGAAATATTTCAATGCAGCATTTTGTAGCAGAAACTTTCCGGCAATTAAAGTAATATCTGTCCCGTATCTTGTTTTGTGCAAATATTCTACTTTCAGATCATAAAACGTAACATGAACATAAAACTGAGTTTTCCATAATATGCATAGATTTCTTACAATATGTGATGCATTTGAAAGGAGGAAATGTCAAGAGCAGGATGCCTTAGGTATTTTCAGTTATGTTGTTTTTAATTAAAACGTTTTACATACATGGAACCATGAATTTAGAGATGTGGTTTCAACACTTTTTCCTTGTATGTGTTTGTGATCCCTAGCTTTGTGAAGGTTATCAATAGCATCTCTGTTTCTGCATTCTGCATACACCCCAACTGGAGAATGGATATTTGATTAATGTGGTCACATTGAAAGTTTGTACCTAAAATACTTGTTTCACTTGTGTTTACCACATTGACCGGTTTGGTACAACTAACAATTTTAGCAAAACAATTTAATGATAAGAAACATTACCTAATTCCCAAGCAAATATTTTCGAATTTGTAATAGTTCTATCATCCAAGCATTTGCATATTTCCCAAATATAAAACAAGAATTAGCCGAGATTGATGGAACTCTATAAAGTACTAAATTGTATTACTTATAACTTGACGATTATTTTCTTAGAAAGCTTTGAATTTTACAATAAGTAATTCGTATATTCGTATGTGACTTTGTTACCAAGTAAGTATGTACAATTCATTCATGCATAGCCTACATCAATCCCAAATAAATTTGGCAGAATTATCTTTATCTAGTGCAATTTAACTTACAACATCTGAATATGCAGGAGTAAAAGGCATGCCCTGCCATAAACCAAGCGAAATCACGAAATCGGAAGTAGTAATGTATAGATTATCATTTTAAAGGAAATTGCGTTTTAGTAATAAATGTTTCTGTTTTAAATTATGACTTTATCGTACCAGCAGCCGGTATTTTGGTAATACTATAAATTGTCCAGCTTCAGAGTTATGAGAACGGGCCGTGCATCCACCCTGTCCCGAGCTAGAAACCGAACTGACTCCAAATTCACCCAGACAAAGTTAAAGAAAGCAAAGCAGACCAGCAGCAGCAGCATAATTGATCAAACCAGCCACAGCCACGCATTCATTTTACTTAGGAAGAACATAATCATAATTTAACAATGGGATGGCATGCAAGTGTAAATGACGAAGATCCTCCTTCCTTAAAAAGATTGTTATTACGAACGAAAGTGCATTATATCATTTTTCCATCATGTTCTTGCCTTCATAAGAAAGCTGTGATCAGTTTTGGAAGTAGCAAACAGCGGAACAACATTTGTACGCACACTTTTGTAGCTAAAGTACACACTAAAGCTAAAGTGTCCACAACACTCTTTTCTTTACTAAACCTTGGTCGTATTGAAATACAAATGAAGTGAATGAGTAGGCAGAATTGTTCTTAATGCTGTATTCACAACTACAAAAGTATCGAGAAAGAAGTTAAAAGTTTGGTAGACTCCAATAGTATCATCATTTTGATATTTGTATCTATCTCTGCACATCTTACGTAACATTAATACAAAAATGAATGTATTTTAGTTTAATGTACATAGATGAACAAATGCCTTCAATTCACTTCATCGAAATGTACGTTCTCTTCTCTCATCGCTATAAGTCCGGACTTCTTACAAGCGAGACTTTTTTCTTCAAAGACGCGCCCGATGAACACTTTTTAAGCACTGTTTACCACAGCTTTTTTATTCACATCTTTGCGGCCACTGGAGCTGTATGGGAAACAACCAAACAACCAGCTTTGTTTGTGTGCGACTGTGAGCTGGCTCTCTGGCTGAAAAGAAAACGGTTAAGGAAGCGAGCAGAAGCATCCTCCTAGCCTAGCTAAAAGGTATCCCGTCCCATCCTTTTATTTGGTGCAGAGAAGAAAACAATTCGTTTTTCTGACTAGACTCATTTATTTGATAGTCAAGTCAACGCGTGGGGTGCACTTTCGTTAAATGGTCCGACAAAATCGAAAGCAACATGCATGTCTCGACTTGCCTCACAATAAACTGACATTTTTATTTCTACAATTATCCAACCGTTCTACAAGCATTAAAAGTTGTGTTCAGTCAGATGAATTTTATTTTTAAGTTTCAGTTTCAACTCAACTTAGAAAGCAATCCAACCATCAGCGGCATTTCATGCTATGTAAAAAACCCGAATTCGGTTGCAGCAAAGGAACCAGAAACAGCTACTTCATCGTCATTCGGATGAATTTTTCATGCTAGCTGACTTCATTCATATTCTCAGGGGAAACATTGGTGGGTTCGGCAGAGCAACCGCTTCCTCGAGAAAGTCGAGTGTCGATTGAATTATGCGATTATAAACGTGCTAAAATAAACCAAAGTTTTGTGCTGATTGCCCCAAAACTAAAAACAAATTGACTCTTCACTTTTCAGGTCTTCATGAACCCGGTGCTTCACATTGAACTATAGTGAACTTGAAACTTTGTGTGGTGAACTTTTTCGAGTGAATTCGAGTTACAAAAACTAATAACTACAATATTTTGGACCTTGAAACTCGGCTTTTTAGTGTTGCCAGTTATTTCACTTTATACTCTGCTGTAATACAAGCTGAATACTCTGAATTGTGTGGGATTATCTGCAAATTGTCTCATTGTTGTCCACCTGTTGCTGACGAGGAGCTTCAAAACTAGGTAAGTAGGCTTTTCAGTTTCATTTTAAATATTAATCAAACATTACATTGTCATTGATATGCAAGATTTGTTTTCCTGTTTTGTTATTGATAAAAAGTCTAAACTGTATCGTTGCATTTAATCTCCCCTATCATTCACTGTTCATTCCTCCCTTTTCCTATTATGGTTATCAATGCAGCTCTAGCACTTCCTTATATCATACCAGTTTTCTCCGTGCATTTCACTTCACTGTGCACAACTTTACATAATAATATTTTTCTCTATAAAGCGTCTTACATTTGTGTCCATCACCACACGGCACGGCTTCCTTTCACAACCTGTGTTTAGAACGTAATGAAAAAAAACAAGCCTTGATTACTTCACAATGAAATTTCCATTGCCTTGCATTATTATTCAATTGAATCGAATGATACCACAAAAAATTAGATTCCATTCCTGTCATCTCAGCCTCATCATCTCAGAATATAATCAATACCACAATTGTTTCCTTGTTAAAAAAACACCTTGGTCATGGTTCTCAGCTGGAGTGACATATATCAAATTACTGAACAATTTTCAGTCAGAAATTTTTCAAACCCTGAAGGAGAAAAGTATCAATATAATTAGCCATCTATTTTTTGTTGGTTTACAATTTTCTCCATGCTCTCATCACTAACGCTCAGGGTTGGCCTAGCTTTGTAATTTGATTCTGCTAGTAATCGAAAATTACTATGAACCTAAGATAATCCAGAAAATATTTATCTTTCGATTCCATATCTATCTGACTATTAACGTCACATCATTTAGAACAGAGATAACTCAAAGTATAATTCAAAAGCAATTATTCGCGTCAATTCCTCAGGCTGTTTTATTCCTGTTTACTCATTAGAAATTCGATACGCAATCAAAGATTAGGAAAGTTGTTGCCTGATGATGCAGCACTATGCAAAATATGTCGCGTAACAAACCGACTGACACTTCCCAGTTAGCAGCACAGTTGGGTTGCAAATGCTCTCGTCACATTATGGCTTCAAACTGACTCGTCGTTCATTCATCCCAAGGGAAAATGTGCGAATAATTTGCAATGATTCGTGTTGATAACCGTGAACAATATACGTCTGAGTATGATCTTAACGAAAACAACAATTAGACCCGAAGTCACAGGATAAAGAGTCTGACAAATTTTATTTGAAAATGTGTCTTCTACAACAAGTGTACACTGACACTCACTCAGTGACAAGTAGGCGCTGTGAATATCATCTGATTTCATTGTCAAAGTGAGTCAAGTCAGAAATCAACGGGGCAAATACCTAGTTGAGCATGGCATGCAAAACGAAATTAAGTGAACATTTTTTTCAAATAGAAAAATGCATCCTCCTTTTTTATTCTTGGCACTCGTTCATCCGTCTGTCCGCTTGGCCAACAAATTGTAATTTTTTCTTCCATTTGGCAAAAACAGTTACACGTCTGCCTCTGATGTGGATAATGGAATCTGAATCAAATGCATGGCAGTATTTTTTGTGCATTATTTTTAGTTTCCACTTAAACAAAATGCGGATGCGATGTGGATGTGACAAAGATGCCTCCATTCAATTTCATGATAATGATAACGTGTCCAATGTGTCGTAGAGTAGACGTGTGTGGAGTTTACTCACACAGCGAAAATAAAGAACAAATCTAGATTGCAGACAAAGAGACAAGTGTACAATTTCTCTCGATGCGGCTAGATTCCCTCGCTCAAACACAATCTCACAATGAAAATTAACATTGTACATAGATTCGCTATTAGTTTCGGGCGCAAATCATTTAAGCGTGTTTCTTTAAAAAGCAAACAGCAAAGATAAATGTGGAAAGAAAAATGAATTAAAAAGTCTTTTATTATCGCCCTTTTGGCCGTACGTCATAAATTTTCCTGGTCCAAACTTTGTATTATTATTCTTTTTAGTTTCTCTTTTAAGTAAGTGATAGGAGTAGAATAATCTCAGATTTCCTGTCTAATAAAAATGTGCGTCTTCCACGCACTTTGACATTGCACACCAGTGCATCTTTGTGTCCTGCTTGGATTTTTCTCGCCATGTTCTTTCAAGGAAAATGAAGAAGCATGACTTTTTGTTAGAAGGTGCGGTACAAATAGATACGCAGCTCATCATCGTCGTGATGTTTCCACGATGCGTCTAATCTACATAAAAATGAATTGTATTTTTATATCGAAAAATTTACTATTTGATAATACACCTGCAATTTAGCTGTACGTCCCATATTTTCTTCTTCGCTTGTGTGGGTTTCTTGTCGGAAAAGTGATAGTGATTTGGTATGAAATGCACTTTTTTGTGCATAACGTTTTTTTTTGTTTCTTTAAAGCACGCTGGACAACTTATTGTTGCTTCCAGAGAAGAAAGATGGAAAGAGGGAGTCCAGCCTCATCGTCATGATCGCCATGATATGTGTCTACAATTGTGAAAAATGTATAATCATAATATCTCATCTTTCCCTCACAGGTCGTTTCTTTTCTCATTCCAAGTTTTCACCTGCTGGATGAAACTTGTGAGAAATATGTATTCAATATGTATTTCCTTCACAAAATAATTCTTAATGGTAGTGCAATATCGTAGCAGGAGACGTTATAGCCAAATGCTCACCTCACACTCCTTTTTCTCATACCTAACCATAATATTTTATTTAAGACCAACCTTCGGATTAATACTGTAAGCTACATAATAAAAAGTAAGGTAAATTAAGCACAAAGCCTTTTAAAGCAACGTGGGTAATAATGTTAATCATATAGCATCAAGTCATCTTCAATCCTCCTTCTCCAACAATCCACAGTACGTAAGTGTGATGCGTTTGTTCCCCGTAATCAGAAGCATAATTATCATTATTATAAAATGACTATAATCACAATCATCATCATCAGATGAGGCATGTGGAGCTCGTTGACAATAATGTGCTCGTATAAATCTTTCAAGTACGCACTAAGTACCCTTATTACTAGTTGTGCAGAGAAAAATCAACTTGCGACTCAATGAAAATGAAAGAGTCTCGCTGGAGTGGAGAGATACATAAGGAGATACGATACAATACAGCAGCTTTCTCATTTTATATCTATCTGAGGACGCTTCTCCACCGATTAAAAATTTGGCCGACATACACAATTTCAAGGAGGATAAATATAAATAAATCTATAAAACTACCACTTGGCTAAATCACTAAGATCGACTGGTCAGGAAGAACATGCATTGCACTGCAAATAACTTGTACTGTACAAGGTATTAACAATAGAACATGACAAGTGTCCGTGTAGTTTTCCTTTATTACTTTCTGATGTCCAGCAAGCACCGGTGCAGATGCAATTCAATTTAAACTTTTTTCCTCAGTTAATTTCATTTTAATAAAAGATACTTACAACATTGTACATGTGACTTGTCATGTTATAAATACAGTTAAATGACGATCGTAATTCTCCTTGCTTAAAATCTTATAATCCCTCACACTTCTTACAAATGACCAACCATGGTTGAATTAAAGATAGGCGACAAAAGTTAATGGATTCCAAACCAACCTATTTTAAAACACATTCCCCTTTCAAAAAATAAAATAACGTCACATTAGTATCACTTCTGACATTTACGGTTATTGTACATTACGCAGGAATTTACCAACAGAGTGAGTTTGTGATAATGATGGTGTAGATAATGAGGAATCGGTGCAGTGGTTGATTCAATGAACATGAAAAGTCACAAGAAGGAGTTGAAAAATTGGTACTGGTTTTCAAAGCGATATGCGGCTTTTGTTCAACAGGAACCCTTAAAAAGTCGAGAACTGAATCTAACCAACCGAGAAAAAGGAACTCTTACAAAGGCTGATCGTGCGGATTGATTCTCATAAAAAAGAGACTTGAGAAATGAGTGTTTTTGTGAAGACGAAAAAGGGCATCTTTGAATCGTTCGTCTCATTCAATTCAAAACAATGTGGCGTAAATGCACTAATAAAATAAGTGGTGAGAATAACAGTGATAAAACCACTTTAAAACCAGGTAGCTTTTAAGCCTTGGGTACTTTTTTCTTGTCTTTCTTGCCTTGAAAATTGAAGCTGGTAAGTAACTAAAAAAAAGGGTTTATTGCAACCCGACATTTCTCAAAGATGCTTCATCCTTTGTTCTCTCTTCTTCTATTTTTCATTATGCACAGAGACGTGTGTCCAGTCCATCCACTTGAATTCTTCCAGAAGCGATGCGTTCAGAATAGCTGAGTGCGTGTGAGTAACGCATTAGGTATCTGTTACTTGCAGTGTTGCTTTAAGGGCTCCCTTGGAGGGCTCACGAATGACGAACGATAAAAAACATCATCGCTCTAAAATACAAACACTTTGATTATACGTGTACCTGGGAAAATGAACTCGTTATTAAGATGATGCATGCATACACTTTCATTAAAACTACAACGCAGCCCCTTTCCATTTTTATTAGTTCATGAATTGAGGGAGGTGTGCATCAATATCAATACCTACAGCAGCAAGCGAAGCGAAACAAATGCAAGTTAAAATATTACCTCTATCACCCTGTCCTTCAAGACATTCAATTTTTTGGTGCGGGTATTTTCTCAAAGTGAAAATAATCTATGAAAACACTCACGTTCACATTTTCATTTTTTTAAATGCTCACAATCGGTTTCGTGAAATATAATGGTTTTAATATGGCGTTTTATTCCGCTTGAGTTTATTCAGAGCTTAAAATAACTGTTTCTGAAAGATATAAATCACTTTGAGAACTTCAAGAGTCAGCAGGTCAAGTTCAGAAATTGAGAATAATATAAATATCTCTAACACGGATCAGCTATGTTTAATAGTTTATTCGGAGAAATGTTGGTACGCAATACGCACTTATGCGTTTAATAACCTGACAGACACATTTCCGAAAAAATGTTATACTAACTCAGCACAGGTTAATTTCTTCTCCAGTAAGTCTGACTTGGTTTCATATGTATTACAACGATGATCACGATGATCAGATCAATATCTATTGAATAGAAAGAGAAGTGAAAATATGCATTATGCATTCAAATGTGGTTATTTATAGATCCGCTTTCCTGGCTGCGACGACCTAGCTGCTTAACCAAAGTGATTACATAAAATAATAAATAAGCCTCTACGCATGTTCAGCGTACAATATTATCAGTCAAAGCTTATTATTTTTACAGCTCACGTTGTCGTCGTACTCGTCGTACGTATGGTTTTCAATTTATATATGTAAAGGAACAAATTCTTGACTTTTGTATAATATCAAAAATAAAGAATACACTTTATTCCATCATTTTCGATTGTAGTCTTTTCTATTCTCTATTGTCATTTCGAATTGAATGTGCATCCTTTACGAAAGTGTACACTGAAAATTTTCTGGACCAATCCCTTATTTTCTTAAACACAATATCTTTCCAAGTGCTCATGACTCACAATGCGAACTGAAATCACTGAAATGACTATTGCTCTTCTATACGTTTTTTGCCATTATTACCTAACCGGCATGCATTATTCTGGATTCACCTGAAAGACTTGACACAGTCAATGAGAGAGGCCAATTGACGTGAGAAAGATTTCCTTTTATGGACACAAAGCTCGCGGATTGAATATGGTCACAAAATACCGCGAGTTAACACGGTGTTACAACAACGCGTATTAAATAAGCCCCGTCCTTGACATTGAAATTCAAAGTTGGTCAGCCTGTCAAACTGACAAATTTTACGACTCCCTTTCAATTTAAATATTATGCTGATGGTTGTTGCATAATAATAATGCACACAGGTCGAACATGTCAGTTAACGAAAGATGCATCTGTGTATGTTTACGAAACGACTCTTTATCAAATTTGACATGCTCTTTTTGATTTTGACTGGCACATCTTGCGGTTCTAGAAGGAAAATACATATTTATTGTTGATCCGTCGGCACTGATTATAATATTTCAAGCTGTGGCATCTCCTTTCAAATGGCAAGACAAGCACATATGATGCTGTCGAAGAAGAGAAAAAGTCCCCTGGAGAAGCGACCGAAGTTTCAACAAACTGAGCTTCAGCAAATCTATCGAAGACATACCTATTATGAAGCAGCAGCAGCGCACAAGATAACTAACGCTTCTTTCTCTGCCCTTTGGTTATCCTCAGCGTGTGATTTATTAATAAAGCCAAGCGATTTCATTTTTGAAAGATGCAATAGTATGCAAATGCACTTTGTGAGTTCTTTCTAACTGCATAATAGCCCACGGATAATTGAGCACTCGGATAGACACCATCTTGTTTATTAGCAGAATGTAAATTTTAAGAGATTGCAACTACACACGCCTATGGATCAAATGTTTATGATTGCAATGTAAAGTCAAAGTTGCGTATTATGGATTTGATTTCCTGTTATTATCATTAGATACGATACGATTTGCTTTATCAAATCAAACTGATCAATACTTTTTATGCATGCTTTTAATTTATTTCCCGAAACAAATCGGCGGTCCTGATGAATTAGCTTGTTAGTTTTTATTGTTGTTTGATGCGCTGAACAACACTTACTATTTCATTGCACTTCATTCGCAGGGTTATCTTTTAACACTTATTATTTGTACTCAGGACTCTGGAGAATTTAAATGCTTTTTTCACTTTTAATGGGTTTTGTTTGCCAGATTTTTTTGCTTTGTAGAAAAGAATGTGAAGGCAAATTGGAAGTGAATGAGCAAGTAAACATCAACGTGCTCGAGCATTTCAGCTGGATCATGTTGATATTTATGTTTATGGTGATGACGGCTTTTTAAAGTTCTTGGTAGAGGATGGAAAGGTTTGAAAATGTTTTCTGAAGAGGATGGATGATGAAGTTGATGTGTGGACGTGACGCGACATGCCAAATCTCTTCTCTGCATCGCTGATTTTTTTGTACGAACAGTCGTATCAAAAAGAAAAAAGAGAAGTAGAGACTTTTTGTTAGTAGAGAGAAGAAAAAATACACAGGAGAAAGACCGATGTGTTTAGTTTAATTATATTTTCAACAATTTCTGTTTGGACATAAATATGGACGCGTTCTGCAGTCTGATGATGGTAGGTGGGACAATAGGAAATGTACATATAAAAAAGTCCAGGCCACGTGAATATTCCAAAACGCATTATTGGAGCAGAGTTCCGTTCTTCTCGTGAACCAAGAGGATCCCACATGGTTCAACGTTTTATGATATTCATCAGCAGAATGGCCAATTTACTGCATTGATACTTTTCATTGAAGTTATTTCATGGAGGGAGGCAGGCCAGAAAAGTCGTGAGTTTATCCGGGATGTTAGGGTTGACCAAAAGGCATAAGTCATTAGAGGGATGATGCAATGCAGGTAGACAAATTGGTGCTCACTTCGAGTAAACTCTGTCCCCAGTCCCCCTTGTGAGTAATTCCTCTGAAAAATAAAAAGCAAATCGTGCGATGCAACATGGTATTAAGAAGATGATTGCATCAGAGTATCATAAAACAACGAAATGATAGAAATGAAACACTTTCCATTTTTCTCATATTCTACAACTGTTTGATTACCTGCAATTACTTTCCTCCGTAATCGGTCAACCGTGACGTGATCCTTGCGATGAAAGTTTTAGGTTCGGAGATGAAGGATTGTGTTGCATTGGTGCAATCATGAATTTTCTGGTTTTGTATTAAACTGGCTAAATAAAGGAGATATTTGATTGTGCTTAAGTACTCCATGAGGTTGAAAAGCTAGGACCGGAATGGACACCGTAAACTATAAATCCTTGTCCAGTTGATAATTTACGTTTGATGATAAACACTGACGAGTTGGTCTGTCGTTTATTTACAGAGTTGTTTTACGTTTTACTACTTCCTTCATTCTTAATATTACGCTCACATTTGGTTTCTACCATTTACCAATGGTAAATTACCATGATGCGATAATGAATGAATGCTTCTGAATGGGTGTGATGAGAGTGCATATCAGGCACTTCCGCACATGTGTTCACAAAGGTTTGGAGGAAGACGCATACTCCTTAAATTCTACATAACGTGGTAGCCTGGACTTAGATAGCCACACAACCACTTTTAGTGTAAAGTAGTGAAAACATTAAATCATCACTTTTCACATTAACTCATACCAAGTGTGATTTGCAATTCACGTCATCTTCAAGGTTCAAAGCATGAATCTTTGAAAAATTCATCATTGAAGTTATTTAGAGACCAGCTGTAAACGTGTTTGTTAAACGATAACCTTTCCTGATCTATGAACTTTTTGTCTTTTAGTTTAAAATGGTTAGTTATAAGCAAGTTATAAACCCAATAATGCAATATACTAATGTAAACTTACATATGCCTACTTATATACAGTTTACTTAAATAGAAACTAAAATTACTCATGCGCATAAATGCCAAAATTAATTTTCATCACTTGCAAATTGTTTGGCCTCAGTTTGATAAAACATAAAATAAGAACCATTATTAACATCCGTGATTAAAGTTTCTCTTTACGCCAAATCAGAAAATAAGCCCACAATGAAATGCTTTCACATGCAGTTGGTTTCAGCGTAATACATAATTAAATTAGGAAATATTCCAGAGGGAAGAAAAAACAAGTTGAATGCACTCATTTCATTTTGATGTTTCACTAAATATATTTATGCCACCCCGCAAGTATTTCACCATTTTGCATATCTGTCATAATCTAATTAATTACTCATCTTCTTTGGAAAGACATTCCACATGCATATCAATTGCCTGAAGAGAGCAAGTAAAAACCTTTTTTTTCTGTTTCGTGTTTATAGCAGATGCGACAACAGCCAGTTTCTTGTATCTAGCCTGAGAGGATGCAGATGCAGAGGATGATGTTTTGACTTCAGTAAAACTGGGGAAGATTCTAAGAGTGAATCAAGAGCAAAGTGAAGGCCAATACTCGTTTGCATGAACCGTTTGCCGCTGTGCTGATAATCGACTTGAAAGACCAAAGTAAAACAAAAAAGAAAAAAAAACTTATTTTATCAAGGCAAATTAAGTCAGCTTGAATTTCGGAGAGGAAGTGCGAAAAGAAAAAGGAAGAAAATCAAGCCGAGAAGATCTAGCGAGACTGTGCGTGGACCTTTAAAAAGCATCCAGTGTTTTGTTTGGTATTCTCATTTCCTAATCTAAATTGCGGTACAATGATTGCTGCACTTGGAAATCGTAGAATGCCTCGCATTCTTCTGCTGAGTTTTTTGTGCGGTGTGCTCAATCAACTTCCACATGTCAACTGCCAGCTCCCAACTTCACTCAGGATTGGTAAGTTTTCCTTTGTATTTTCACTCACTCACACAGCGATGAAGGCGTTTTAGAGGTCGGGTGAATAAAACTAAAACTAAACGCTTCAGTCGCGCACATTAAGGTAAAATGGAAACGGTAGGCTCTAAATTACTCTCTTATGAAGAGATAAGCGTAGACACTGTCTGATTCTTAACAAAGAAAACGGCCTGCCCCAAAAATTCATGACATCTTAGTTTGTACTTTTACTTTTATTTTAGTTGCCTCAAGAAACTTTCCTCCGTATTTTGTTGAAGCTCATTTCAAAAATGAAATTACATCCTCATCGAACAAAAGCTGTTTTGATATGTCCAACCAATGTTTCCTCATAAATTAGAAAACCCTTGAGGAAACTCTTTTTACAGGGGAAAGGTGGTTACTGTTTTTCTTTTATCGACCGAGACAAATCAACGACTGG
Source organism: Cyphoderus albinus (assembly GCA_021029165.1). Classification (NCBI taxonomy): domain Eukaryota; kingdom Metazoa; phylum Arthropoda; class Collembola; order Entomobryomorpha; family Paronellidae; genus Cyphoderus; species Cyphoderus albinus. The sequence continues at coordinate 3,075 of VYYJ01001237.1, read as the reverse complement.
AGATTAAATCACGTAATAAATTACCTGTCAAAGCACAAGCGAATTGCATATAACTTCCTGTATAAAACCTGGCGGAAAAGAATAATGGGATTGTTCAAATTTGACTGGACATCTTTATCAATTGTTCATATTCGTGAAATTCATAAATTTTGAAATTTTCAGTAGGCACTACTCACCGCCGTGAAGGGTAGCTATTATCATGTCAATGTAATCATAGAGAGAAACATTTTCATTATCCAATGCTGTGAAAACAGGAACACAAAACAGGACCCCTTGAACGAAAAAAAGAAAACGATAACTTGTTTGCATAACCATTTGTATTCACCTACCGCTTCTCGTTTAATTTAAATATCATGCCAATTGTGTTGTAAGCTCAGCACAAATTATGCGTTTGAAGATCTAATTTGAAAAATATTTATTGTGTTTGTGAACTGATTTGAAATCAACGAGCAGCTACTTATTTACAAAATACGCTTTTACCCAAGGTTGATTACATAATAAATGTTCAATTCTGCTCTGTTCGATACTTGAAACAGTGCAGATCTCTTTTGCTGAAGTAAATATTCATTACAACTGCAGTGTAGTATTCCTAACAAAATAGCTCGCTCTGATCGATAACAAAATAAAACCGTATGAACAAATCTGAAACAAGGTATTTTGTTTCTATAATCAGACACTTTTTTATAATTGGTTGCACAAATTTTAACTTCCTTCCGGCGCGATGAGTCAGCCTCCTCCACTCCTCTCCAATAAAGATACCATTTATTACCTTCCAACTTCCAATTTGTGTTTTCCAGCCATAAACAAAAACTATTTCACTCTAAAAAAACAACTAAAAACAGAAGAAGTCAATTTTGAGGAGATAATCTGTTTCTAGACGAGGAGCGAGCGAAAGTATGCAAAAATCTTTATTGCTTAAAAAAGATAAAACGCAGACAAGCGTCTATTTTATTTTGGCAACAGCTTGAAACACGCGTATTTTTGCATGGCATACATACGACATTAATCCTTAACAACTTCCGAACACGACGAAAATATTTTCCACTCTGGATAATGAAAAGAAATTGTTCAGTTTTTGTCTCTAGTAATAGCAATGCCACAGCGTATCTCCTCCCCCACTGGTGTATGCAAAACATTAAAGTAGAAAGTAGAGATTTTAAGCGGGGCAGCCACTTTTATTGACGTTTGAGAAGGAAATAGCCATTTTCTCAAACTCTTCTGCTTTAATTTGGCGTTTTTCGAAAACCCATTTCACCTCCATGGTGTACATGTCAAAAAGTTGATTTTTGTAACAGCGAAATAAAATCACGACCACATCAAATTTTCAACTTTGCAACTTAATTTTACAATTTAGCAACAAATCACGACTTTTAATTTTAGCGGTTTGTTTTTGTTACTTTCGGTATATGTATGTATTATTTTTTGTGGAGTGATGATGAGTTATTTTGTGACTTCCGGTTGTTCTTGTTACTCGCTTTTCAAGAATGAATGACGGGAAATTAAAGGGCATTGAATGAAGGGAAGTGAGCACAAATGCTTTACATGTACTTTTTTGCTTCGAAGGAGATTGACAACGTGACAATTTATAAATTCTTGTGGTAAACAATTTTAAGAAAAAAACTCCAGCCACTATGAGTAAGAAAATTGTATGTAAAATGTCTTTCATTCGGTGGAAACGTTTTTGCAGTTGTCACTCTTTCATCAAGGAAATGCTTGGAAACCTTCTTAATTGCTACTGTCAGTGCCAGTTGAAGTTTTTGGAGAATTTCGCCAATTTCGACAAGAAAACAGTTCTTTTCATCACATTGAATCTCTCTTTAATACCCTTATTCATTGAGTCTGAATTTGAGCTCATAGGAACTCGTTGTCATCTTGGGATATTATCTTTGTCCATTAACGATGTACACTAAAATGTTTTTCTGTTCATTAAAAGTTCAATTACTTTTAAAAATGTTTCATGTAAAGCTTTATCGTGTTTTGTACAGTTCACGCATTAAAAGGAAAGGAAGTGCATGACACAATAAATAGATCGATTGACGAAGGCTTCCTTTTTGCCAAGAGAGAGATAAGCAGGTCAGGATATTTTACTCATCGCTTTCATGAGAGATCAAAAAACTTAAGAGAACGTAGTGTTAAGTGTTTATGCTATAGTTTCGTTGCAATATTTTTTTCCAAAGAATTTATTCTCATTCAAATATTTTGCAATGTCTAGGTTTTCCCAAAATTTGTTTACACAACGATTATTGAAACTTGTATGTAACTGTTTGGTTTCGTCTGTTTCAAATTTCAATACGACTGCGGCAAGCTGCCTGTCTGCAAAATTTGCTACGTGATATTTCTGAAAGATTCCCTGCTGGTATGGCGAATTGAAATTTGAAACTGTTTGCAAGACGGTTCTACTCGTGCTACAGCGGATTTTATGAGATAACATTTTTATGTAAACATTTCGGCTACCGGCTGCAGCGCAATGAAATATAGAAGTACACTGAAAACAAAACGATGTTTAAAGTTTTTTAAACAGCTATCAACCAATTCAAAAATTGAAATATTAAAGGTAGCCAGCATATGTAAGCTCATTTTTACTTGTTAAAATAACATGTACTTTTCCTCCCATTTCATGTTTTAATATTTTGCGAGACATGAGTGATGTTGCTTATTGTGCTAACAATTTTTTCTATGTTTTTAACGTGACAAATTTTTTAAAACATGCATTTTTCTACTAAGAGAAGACTTTGCCTCTAATGATAATGTCATAATTTAAGTCGATTAATGCTACTTAAATAAAAACTGTACATTCCATCACTCGTTGTAGCATATGACATAATGTTCTATTATTGAATCCAAGACCGGTTTCACAAGTTAACCGCGCTTAGAAATCCGTCGCCTTTTATACTCATCAAGACCCTAGGAACAAAGGAAATCATTTTGAAGTAATCACTCTCCCGATTACATTCTTTTACTTCGTCCTTCTAAAATGAATTAAGGAAATCCAAAAGGATTTTTATGTTTTCAACCATTAGTAGATCCCCGAAAAGCACTAAAAGCTATTCCTTTAGTTTTATTTATTTTATTTGT
>VYYJ01001236.1:0-33985 GCA_021029165.1 Cyphoderus albinus | reverse complement strand
TGGCCGATGGAATACCAACGTATCTCACAGCGTCGTAATTGCGTGAAGTATTGAAATTAGCCTGGCCCTTCACCAATGTACAAAAAGCCAGTAAACATCCAACAATTATTTGAGCTCGCATTTTGTATGAATACAACTTTTGACACTAGCACAGAAAGTAGCTTCAGTTTGGAATGAGAAACATATTTCTTTCTCGTGTTATTTTTAAAGAAGCTGCGTTGCACGTCATTTGCATGTTATGTGCCTTTTCACAGTTTATCATTCTGTGTTTGATAATTAAGGTTATAAAACCATGTCAAGCATGTTGATAAGCATTGTTCTGACAATGTGTCAGTTGTGTCACAATGAAAATTATTCATATCAGAGACTACAAAACAGTTTATTGGAAATTATTTACAGATTTTAATACATACTTTGATAAATGTGTTATATACAAATGTGTAAAAATTGTTGAGCATTTTTGCGATTAATTACATGTTATATGTTGAGCTGAAAATTGTATTGATATCAAATTTCTTGTTTGACGTAAGGCACTTCACTCCTAACTCTCCAATGCTTAAAGTAGGTATAAATCACAATGCCAAGTACTGCTAGGGTGATGAGAATAGAGAGAACCGCAGCGATCACGCCAGGAATATGTATCACTCTGACGAAGGTTTCCCTCCATCCAGATGAAGTCTGCAAGTAGAGTACCTGAATAACTTCGTTTGAGGAGTCTGAAGTGACCAGAAGAGTAGCTTCTTTGGTAAAGACGAGGTCAACTGGTCGAAAACATGCGCTGGGATTTGCACCACAGCTAGCTGGGTTCGGTTCTACAATAATATCTAGAATTTCCCCAGTGGGAAGATGACTGGCTGGTTCAATTGGTAAGCGGACCACTTTATAGCCCGATGGAGGATTTATGTTAGCGGAGCCATGAAGAGCAACAAAGATGTCGCCGGTCCAGGCACAGGGAAAAGAAAATTGGGTAGAGTCGCAGCCGCGGCCATCAAAAAAGGTTATACCCAATGGAGCACTGTGAGCTGAAATGGGCAGTGTAGGTGGTGTGTTGTTACTGGGATTGTTACAATATGCATCACCATGCTGCGGTGTGTTGTTGACGGATAGCTGCTGACCCCGAATGTAACCCTGAAGCCGATCCACAGTCCAACAGTAGGGGTAGCCATAGTTTGCTTTGAAATTAAATTTGAGTATCTCATCAGCTGGATTTGTGATATGAATGTCTCCGCCTAGATCTTCCCTTACGAGATTGTCAATGCCGCAGTCAACACCCCAAAGGTCACTGTAAGAATCAAAGGCCATCCCAACAATGTTTCGCACACCATCAGCAAATATCTATAATTTAGAAAACGTCGGGTGAAAATTAATATGTTCTATAAAATTTGTTTGAAATGATGACCCTAAGTATTCTGTCACATTACCTCTCCGGCCTGGAATTGGAAACCTCCGGCAGGAACCCCCGTGGAAATATCAAACCGTCTCACTTTTGCTCGTGTAGCATCTTCATCGATATCAGAGAAAGATCCTACACTCACGTAGAGACGATTCAGATGGTCAAAGATAAGAGTTCTTGTCACATGATTTCCATTGCTGGGTATGTCTCTCACTATAATTTCGGGATCTGAGGTCACCCTTTGTCTCTGACCTGCTTGATACCTCCAACGTAGCACGGTGCTACTGTTCGAAGCGTACAGATAATCTCCATTGAGGGCAAGACCGTGATTGAGGCGGCTTGATATCTCATCCACAATTACAGTGGTCCTTGTCCTCTTCCCCTCTGTATAAATTGCAATGACCTGGCTGGTATTCCGGGAGAGGACCAGAATGTCTCCGTAACAATCTACTTTAATACTCCTAGGAGTTCGAATAGCATCATGTTCAGCGTAATGATTGGCGGTAAACTGGGAAGTAGCCCTAAATGAGGACTGTGCTACCGCAGAGCATATACAAATTGTGAAAAAGAAAGTACTCAACAATGATTGTGACATTGTCACGATGCTCGGGATATATTTAATTGTATATTTAATTGGAAGATAATAATTTTGCAACAAGGCTTGCGCGTCGCCTCGCTAAGAGTAGTTTGTGATAAGACACGGAAATGCATCTTTTTATACCTCCAATTCTGTTTGCATACCGTAAAATGATTCTTTGTTTTACACTGGTTTAATCCCACGTTTTTCTTGTAATCTCAGCTCTCTAATATTAGTATATTCATGAACAAAGGTAAAGAGATAAAGTGAAACAATGCTTGCTGGGTTGATGTTCGATGATAGGTGTGATAACGTTAGCGAGGTGTGCAGAAACCACTTGAGTTTGAAGTAGAAGCAGATGAAGTCATTTACAATTACGCATTCGCTACGGCGAAATGTATGCATACTTTTGTTTTATGAAATCGCATTTTATTATATATGTAAAAATATTCGGTCGAGACGGGTTCACTGTCATGTCATGTCTTGTGACAAATCAACAAGACAAGCGAATCCACTTAATTTTCATTTACAAGTGAAGCCGATAAATCAGGTAATATACAACAAGTTTAAATACATTATTAGCTTTATCTTTATTATCAATTTAACTGCTATTATAATAACTGACAAGAATTACATTTTTAAATCTCAATTTGTTATCTCTTTACACACACGTGTTTCAATATTTGAGTTTCATGTCAATCGATAATCGTGCAATTTAGACGTTAATTGTGTTGGCCAAGCTTATCAGATAATGCGTCTGAATTTAAGTCTAAATTTAGCCAACGGATTGGTTGTGCTAATACCCGTCTGGAGCATCGTAGAAAATGTTAATATAAGGATCAGAAAAATTACATAAATTAAAGCTTTTAGTTGAGTTTTTAAAATATTTTTTATTAAATTTTTCTCTCTTTCCTTATGACCATTTTTAGAGAAAGCGTATGATAAAGCTTGCATCGGATACTCCGCTTCTGGTCATAAATCACTTGGTGATTCGCATTAAAAAAGTAAACACTAAATTGGGACTGGCAGCTATTCAGGTAACACGTAAAGTGTGTGAGTGTCAGGTTCATCTTATGCTTCGCTCCGTTCTCGCATTCGTTCGTTTATTGTTGCGTTACATTGCTAGGTGTGCGCTTCTGAGTGTAATGTGGATAATGAATGATGATGTGTGCACTCTCAAGAAGGGGACAATAATGATCGGGATAATGTATACGTATTATGCAAATATAGAAGTGGTCACAAATCATTGGCTGACTTTGAGATGTGGGAATATGCCATATTATGTGTGTGGAGCCAACGCATGTATCTTTTCAAGACGAGAAGAGAGAGATACGAAATTCTAAAAGAGAGGAATGGGGTGAATAGAAATAGGTCACAGCGTACCACATTCATCAATTACAATACCCAAAATCTGGGCATTAAAAAGAAAAAAGCCACTGATCCTGACAACATTTTCTTCGCGTTTGTAATATTTATTGCTTGCTAAATGGTCACAGAATAAATGAGGAACGATGTGAGCTGCACACCTTTAATTTTAATTTTATCATAGTGGAGTGCAATTGTGCACTCCCGAGATATTTTTCATTGAGTTCAAGAATGTCTTTGATGCGGAGAAACGATTCCGCACATTGCCTTTTGCTTCGGCTACGGCTCGCACTCAGCTCAACCCTAATTGCTCGTAATATCTGTTTGTAAGATTTTTGATGACTGTTTGAGGAGGATTAGCACAAACTTTTTGTAAAGGTTATCAAAGTAAACTTTCGTACCCAAAATACCGAAGTAGTAATTATTGGTATATAATTGTTTGATTATGGCTGCTTCGTAGCATGTTTTGCCAACAAAAATAGATGTAATCCTGTGTTTATTTTTTTTCTCTGCAGTAATATTTATTTCTCCTGAGTTTTTGTGTTCTGATCATTTTTGGTGATTGTGCCTTTGATGGTTTTTGGGGGGAAATGGATAAATTGATGTTTTGATAAGCTAGCGGAGAGTGCAAATAGTAATGATGATGATGAGCATATTACAGCTCTCCTTATCATTCTTCCGACAGCTAAACAAGCAAATGTACAAACAATTTTATTTCATTTCGTTTTATTTCTCATTCTGATTTGATACAATGTTATTTACATGACTAATGGCCACTTGATGGCAGACAGATTGCAGCGAATTCCATTATTTATTGCTGGCATACAAACTGCCTTCTTACGTGAGCACAATTCCGTTTTCTTCTCTTCGAGAAAAACATGATATCGCATAACACGAGAAATGGTTCGTGGATAAAACTTTTTGAGAAAATGGAATGGGAGCACAGAGTATGTGGGCAGCGGTGTGTAACGTAAAATACATCGCAGCAGCCGCAGCCATGCAATTTATCCAAAACGATCTCCATCAAGCAAAAGTCAGGTTTTTTCCTTTGGTGGTTTGTTTCTTACAGCGAATTACTGTTTATTTTTTAATTATTGGCGCAGTGCACATAAAAAGTTTTACAAGTAGATTATTGTATCAACAAGCTGGCACAGGTACATACGTGTTATCGTATCAAAAATGTGTGCATTGCCTGTGTGCATCAATTGAAATGGAATATCTTCATTACGTAGACTTGAGTTCATCGCAAATTTTTGTTCCTGTTTGCCATAAAATACAATTTTTCTCGAAGAAAAATACATTTTGTTACAAAGAAGAATAATCATAATAATTACATTAATTTTATATTTTATTTTTCAAGGTTAGAGGTGAGCACACTCATTGATTTTCCCTGTGATAGCGATAGGGTAAACAGATAAAAAGAGCAGGGAAAAAAATAAAATCCCAAACAAAAAACGACTTGCGTAAATTCCAAGTCTAAATTTCTTGTCCACAAAGGTATTTAACGTGTATCTTGTTTCTCAATTATAATTACAAAATGTGAAATTGAAAAAACAAAACGCTTCTGTTAATCACCATCCATTAATTAGTTCACTCACACATGAAAACATTCATTTCATCCCGGTCAGAAATGTTTCAACTTGTTTTCTCTCTCTGGAATGACATGATAAGTAAAGCGAGATCAGAAGAGGCTCTAGTTTGTACACAGATATGTTGCGTGGATGGAATATCCCCTTTGCAAGAAAAGCCACCCAAGTGTAATGAGTGGTTGCCACACAGAGCCCACTTAATTAATAGTTGCTTCTTCATACTTTTGCATGGAGATTATGGGCATCATTGTACTATTAAGAGAGAGACATGCTGTAACAAGCCCTGCTTTTCAACAATGTACAATGAACAAATGAGCTAGAGTCATCAGTTTTCTACGCAGAGATTGATACAAAAAATGAGAATGGAGAAAATGTAAAATGACATGCATATATTTATGTATCTTTGCTTTATTTTCAGCGTTTGTTTTGTCTGACACGCACACGTGATATCCTGTTTGTCTCACCTCTTACAATAGTTCCTCTCTTCAGAGAAAATGTTTGCATTTTTATGCAAAATCATATATTTATTTTGGATAAACGTGGCAATTAGCGGGGAATGCTGAGGAAGACAGAAGGTGTACCCTCAATTTTTGATCCATAATTATTTCGTGTCAATAATGATATAGGTACAAACGGTATTTATTTTAGTGGATTCTTGTTTGTTTGCTTGGTGTCGATGCTCTTGCTGTGAGTGTTCACTGCTCCCAGATTTACCAAACGCAGAACACACAACTATTTGTGTCTCGCACAAGAGGGAAGACTAAAATAAATCAGTAAACAAACAAGTTATTGTGATTGGTGGCGATGATAAGCTCTCTGAAAAGGGAGGAAAGTAAATAAATAATGAACACGTCGAGTTAAATCGAGTCCGGGTAAAATCTAGTCGAGTTAGCAGCAGAAGCAAAATGGCCACATTTCAGGTGTTGTGTTGACATTGTACCACAATAGCAAAACAATTATGGGCACAATGAAGAGGAGCAGAGCAAACAATTTAAAGTTCACTTTTATCCTCCCATGCATACATGATAAGCAAGCCGAGGTGGTAGAAATCGTTCTCTCACAACCTCGCACTCAGACATTATCTCAAGTCAGACATTTTATCGCTGCTTCTTGCGATGAAATATGAAATTGTTGGTTGCATTGAAAAAAAAATCTAAGAGCCTAGAGGCAGACAGAGCAGTGCGGAGAATTATTAGAGTGGCGGAAAATATGCGTAATGACAAGATGTCAGAAAATTTTGTGTGTACACGTTAAATACCAGCCATGTGTAATAAATATTAGAGAAAATATTGAGGGCAACAGAATAAAAGCTCGTTTTCTTTCTCAGCAACACCACAAACTCGGTTTCACGGAGCTAAAAACCGAGCTGAAGAGAATTGAAGAGAAGAGATGCAAGTTTTATTTTCTTATAACTTTTTGGCAACCTATAATTAATCCTAGATAAGCCAATTTCCTGCACAGCATGAGTAAATATTTGCCTTTCTCGAAAAATCATTCTACAAATCTAATTTATCCTCGTTTGCCTGCAACTTTTCTCCTTGCGTACGCAATAATAAAAACAAAGTTTAGACTTGCTTAGGTTAGTGGTAATGGTAATAATTGCTATTAAAATGGTTGCAGAGTTCACTTCCTTACTCACTCTTTTCACCACGCACAAACAATAAATAAAGTTATGAGAAAAATTGACAGAAAATGAAAAAAGTGAGAAAATGTGGAGCAGACGGGAATCCGGGCAGTTACGAACCTTTCAAATATTCCGAGTTAACAGGAAGCTGCGGTCTCACCCTTTGAGGATGACATGGTCGACGAAAGAGAGCGAACAATGCAATAACAGCTGGCGTGGTTTGAAAACAAGAGCTGTTATGTTACTAGTTACTAACATTGGCCAGCCACATTAATCTAATCCTTCCAACTCTATTAAATGGAAATCCTTTAGGTTCTATTTGGCATGCATGCTAAACAGGAGAAAGAAAAAAGAAAGGCGAAGCGAAGAAGCGACAAGTATTTTGCTAGTTAGCACTGTTTCGTTTCATCGTGTTAAAAACTGGAGAGTGAAGTGAGGACGAGTTGAGTTCTTCAAAAACGATGATCTGGTATTTGGATTCAGTAGACAGCACCACTTTTATGTTTTTCAAGAAGCCGTCCAATTATACACTTTATTACGGAAAGAACAGCGTGAAAAAATTTTTGAAACAAGAAAACAGCTTTGTTTTTCATATTAGCTACATTATTTAATAGAATAAACGATATTTTTTCGTTGTTACGTACGTACGATGCTTGCGCGGCGCTCCTACTTATTCATTTTACCTTTTTTCTTATTGCCCATTTTTCCTCTTGCTCTGCATCATCTCTTTCTGCATCTGCATTGTTTGAATGTGTGGAGCAGCAGTGGGCAATTCTTAATTACTATTGTTTGGTCAGCTTTGGTGGATATATTTTTTCATAAATGAAAAATGAGTTGAGACTTGTGTGTGTTATTTCCCGGCATGCGGTCCCTCTTTCTGCCCGATCTCAAGATGATAAGACGGATGAAGAAGCCAGCTACTCCAGTTTTTACTTTTAACTCCTTTTTCTGTAACACTGTGACTTGTCTGATGCTGCCTCTGCTCGCTTCCTTTGAGTTGTAAAAAGGTATTAAGCAATGAGCTAATTATTTGTATAACTCGCTTTGACATTCAGAAAGATGCCCCGTGTGGCCATTTTACATTATGCAACAATGCGCTCGGCTCAACATAATAAAACTTGTCACAATAATGATTACGCGAAATTATACCATTTTTTGTAAACTCATTTGAAATATAAGGGTGAATTTCTTTTTTTAATTAGAACTGAGTCTCCACATGTCCTCCGCGTCTTTTGGTATAAAAATGAAAACAATTGTAAATATTTGTTTGAGCCACGGTAATCCTCTTATTTTTAAAGATTGTATTCGACGGCATTTTCTGAGACATACTTACGTACCCATTTGAACAAATACAAGTCCGAAACAGAGAAAAATTGCCGGTGCTCCACATTACAGACTGTACAATGCAAGGAAGGAGCCGAATGAACTTACAAAACACAGATTTGTAGTAGATTATAAACTTACGACCCAATAAAACAACGAACATTAAATAATACTAATCATAGTCCACTTAACCATCACAAAGAAAAAGGATCGCATCGCATTGCATCTTATCATACCTGATAAATAATAATGGACACAATATGTACGCTTTCGTGCTGGAAGGGTAGAACGGAGGAGGAGGAGGACCAAAAACCATTACACATTTCTCTTTCTGCCACTAACAAGGAAAGACTTTTACTTGGTCCTCTGTTTCACCCAGCTTCTCCGCAAACTTCAGAGGAGAAAAAAGTGTGTTGCTTGAGGTTATCAAGGAATTTTTTCCTCGTAAGTGAAAAACTGATTCCATAATAAATAAGGGCAGCTTCATGAACGTGACGGTGATCGTGTAAAGAGAAAGATTTAGTGCGGCTAAAAGGAAAACAGCAGATCGGCGGTCTCTTCCCTTTTTCCACTTTATTAAAGGATTGAGAATGTTTCGGACATCACGCAATATGTCTTAGGAAAATATTATACTGGCTTCATGATTCTACCGGTGCATTACTATTACCATTAACATTATTTTTATTCTGTCCATGCCTTCCTTCATCTATTTATTTCCTCGGATAAATAATAGTCCAATATTTAGCGAGCGATTGGAGATTTTTTCCTCTTCCCTCTTTACCTTGCCTCGCTTGCACACATTTTATTTACTGTTATGAGTTCCTCTTCGAAAAAGAACTTACAACATTTAAACAAATTGTAAATGAACTTTTGACGAGAGTTTTTATGGTGCAGGGGAAAGAAAATGGATATCTGAAAGAAAGAAGCACGGAAAAGATCCACCCTTTTGTTTGTTTCCAAAATTAAATGAATAGCTCTCAATTTTTGTTAACCCGATGCTGTTTTTCATGCAACAGGCATATCGGTAGTAAAAGAAAAGAAATAAATGGACGTAACAACAGAATACAATTAGAATTTCCGTTTTTCCTTGACACGAACATCTGCATCATACTCCATACTCCAAACAGTAGAAAAATACTATTTTGGGAGTCGTGTTGCACTCTCATTATTTATTTATGGCATCAGAGCACACCTTTTCATTTTCCATTTTTTCAGAGACAACAAATACAGGGAAATTACCGTATTGTAGGTGCTGTAGAAAAGTGAAGTGTCCACTTTGGAGTGTTTGGAGGAATAGGAGCAGCCATAAAAATGAAAATGAGACGAAGATGACTGATATTTAATCAATTGGAGGAATAAACAATAAAAACAGTGTTGTTCTTCGTGTTATGTTGGTGTTATGAAGGAAAGAGAAAAAGGTGAGAAAATGCCTTGTTTAATTTTATTGCTACAAAACAGGCCATATAATCATCGTCGATCAGTCAGGGGAAGCTGAGGAACGGAACGGGTTACGAACCTTGCTTTTTATCTCTTTTCGGAGCAAAACTATATGATGAAGCATACATTACTCACGTCATCTATTATTACAACCACTTTACTTTTTTCGTTTTTTTTATTTTACTGCCAACACAAAATTATTATGACTGGTTATTATGATTTGGTAGAGAAATGAGATGAGCCGTCACTCTCCTCTGAGAGATGAGAAGGCTTCCATTTAGGCAGAGAAAATAAGTACAAATAGAAGGATGACCTTCCGGCGGCTTGCAACAAAATAAATCCAGTTTTACTCTTCTCCAAAAAAAAGATTATTAACTATGAAAACACTTATTTTTACACGCATCCATTTTTTGGTGAGTGTTATATGATGCGAGTAAGCCCGAACAGAAATAAAGGGCTCTCTTCTTTACCCAGATTATCATTAACTGTATCCAGTTTTATTATTTTCTTGCTCAAAAGTAATTTCGGAAGGTGCGATAAAAGTAGTATTTACTCACCTCGACGTATCAAAATAAATATGAGTTGTTGGTGTTGGTGTGCCTCATCACATCACACTTGTAACCATCGGACGGGAAAAGGGAAAAATTGACTCGCTTCTCTATTATTTACTGCTGCCACTCCAGCATTTATCCGTCATTGTAATATAATGTGTGCGTATATTCTAGTGCTAGAAAATTGCTGCAACTAGTATTAATAAAAATTGGGAAGAGGAGGCTTCGCCGCATTTCTCTACTCCTTTTTCTGTCTGGGTAAATATTTGTACACGAAGAGGATTTATCAGAGGGTAAAGGTGCATGAGCACAGCTCGCTACTTTACTTCTCGTTTCCTCATCTCTAACAAAAATTATAATTTTTTTGTTCTACTAGATTGAAACAAACCATCGAAGTGGTTGAAGTGAAAACACGTTTCAGTGAGTTTGTTACAGAAGAGACAAAAGGGGACACTCCGTTTTGTCTAAGGGGGTCTTAAAAAGTATTATGTTGGGCACTATAGGATGGATTTGATTTGTAGTCGAAATAATGGAAAATCTGGCAACATGTTGTCTACGAGGACAAATGCCGACTTTGGTGTGAGCACTGACAATGAGAACCGTGGAGATGATGATATGACATGTGCGTACTTATGAAGATTGGATTTTAGTGTCTTCGTGATGCCATTCCACGTCATGCGCATAGAGCTTTAGAACAATCAGTGTTTATTGCAAAGAAGGCTGGCTGTTTAAAAGTTAAGTGTCGGAGGAATGTGTTTGTGGAGAAAAGGGAGGTAAGGCGAAATGAGCTTAAACGATTTAAAAGGGTCATAAAAACTGAAGCCGGCCTTCTCTAATTCTCTTGCTTCTCTCTTTCCAAATGAAATGCGACTTTCTTACACAAACAGAGCTGAGCGGGTCAAAAGAATTTGTTTATGGTAATGATAGAAGTAGCAAATATAGGTAATAATAAAAACAGAGAGGAATGAAATGGAAGCCATCACTGTCTCTTGATAGTACTTTCCTACGAAAGTCCATTGTTGAACATAAATGTTCAATCTGAAGAAGTTTTACTGAGATGGAGGAGGGCGGCAGGGAATAGAAAAAGACGTTTTTATTGATTCTTTTTCTTTCCATTTCTGATGACTTTTGTTAGGACGACTCGCTGCTGGCTGCAGCTGCTGCTGGCTTCTGGATAGCTCTATTCCATATTTTCTATGCAAAACCTTGTTGTTAGCAAAAAAAAACAGGCAAAAACAGTTCTTGTGACACCCAAATTACAGATAAAGCATGTAGCCAAATCTCTTGATTTTCTTGACTTCATTTTGTCCCCAATTAAATCAGTATCATATTTTCTCTCATATAAAAATTAGTTGGATAAGGAAGAGAAGTAAAGTTCCATCATTGAAATAAAATGGTTATGAAGAACTCACAACAACAATAATATACGAACTCAAACTCAATTGTGTCCATATAAATACAATTACTTGAATTTAGAATTGAAAAGTGGCAACTCTTTTGCTTCATGCAGCTGTTTCTCTACATTTAACACATTGTGCAGCACAATTTGTGTTATAATAATCCAACGAGCGATCAGGTCAGAGAAGTAACAAGATGACTTATTTGTGTTTGGATGTGTACACATGGGAGAAAAGAGAATGGAGCATGACACCACAATTATCGTTCAAGAGAAAATATTTTTCCAGCGAAACTAGATTGGTAAGTGTTTGAGAAGAGTAGAGGATGCGAAGAAAGGGCGTGAAAAAAGGTGTAAAGGAAAATATGATTGAGAATATTTTGGACATTGCGGTGTGCTTTATGTTGATGAAAAGGATGAGCATATATTGTACACACACAAACAACAAATAATAAATAATGGAAGATGTATGAGTTTGCCTTTGCACTCTATTAATGGAGTAAAATGGCTTCAGAAAAGAAAAAAAAACGTTTCTGTGTGCACGACGATCAGTCTTGTTTCCCCTATATTTCCCTTAGTAAAATTGGACACAATAAATATGTTATTATAGGTTTGTAAAGTAGGTATATACATATTCTCATGCTATGAGCAATTTCTGTTTTGTGGCCGCTCAGCCTACACTGACTTTTGTGGTTCGAACAGAGCTAAACTAAACTGAAGAGTTTCGTTAGCTTGTATTTTACTCTAAAAACAAATTGGTCGGCTTGCTTCCTGAGAATTTTCTCTCTTCTGGAGAAGAGAATGAACAAGGTGAGAAGTTGGACAAAAAGGCTTTTTTCTTAAGCATGTGTGTGCACAATCTATTATGGGAATGGTTGCACACATCCTATAAAAATGTATCCGAGTTTGTTTGAGAGTGCCTTCCATGTTGTTATATTCTCGTTGTTATGTAGCGCTGCGGTCATTTTTATTGGTATTGATAAAAGAGGGATGCTGCTAAAAGGGAAAAAAGCCGAAAGAAATCGCTTTCGCAATAAATCTTCCGTGTGTTCAACACAAGAGAAAAAATCCTTGTCTTCAAAATATAAGTCCACTCGAAAAGCCGATGAGCTCGAAAACTACCTTCCTTAAAGTTGTAAGCTTATTATTATTATTACAATCTCTGCTTCTTCTCCCATGAGTCAAGTCAAAGGATAGCCATGTGTGTACAATAATAATTTTTTAAAGAGAAAAAAAGAGAATGATGATATTATATGAGGAGAAGAGGTGTAAACTCTCAAATCCCTTTTTATTATTTCTCGACAAGTAACGCGGAGAAGCTGTGAGTGGTAACAGTGTAAACAGCTCAAGTCTCTCACTTCAAAACTGATTATTGGATTGAGCTTGCTAAGGTATATTTGTGTCTATGTGTGCATTCATCGCACTCATAATCATAAAAAAGACGCAACGGCTCTTGTTGTGTTGTTGTTGCTGTAAAGTGTCCGTTTCAGAATTATACGCATTTTTAAATATCTTCAACAAAAGTGTACTTCAAACAAAAAAATGAACATGTTTAATCTGCAGCATAATCCTATCTCTGTGATTGTGGCCATTGTCACATTCCTTTTTGCTGGTGCGCTTCTTCACACAAAAAATGTATCCCATTCCTCCTTCCTTGTATAAGAGTTTGATTTATTTTACTTCGTACGAATGAACTTGCTGTAATGCAGTTAAGACCATTCATTTGAGAAAAAAAAGTTTTTATTTTTATGATTTGATCTTCTCCACTTTAAACACTTTTGCGCTTTAAAGAACATTTTGCCGACTATAAAAATCAAATTTAAATATTGTTTATTATGGAAAAGGGTTGTTCCTGGATCTGCCCCTCATCCACCGATAACAATCTATTTTTTTCTAGGATAAAAAAAAAGAATTTTACAATTTTAATGGTTTTCAAACTAAAACTGAAGAATTTTTGAAACATGTTTTCGGGTTAACCGAATGGATTAACCACGAAAATTTTCTTCTTATTAACCGCTTACAACATCCATTACCAATGGATGTACGATGTACCTCTCTTATATATCTGTCTTGTCACTTTTTATTTCGCATTGTTCACAAATTTTAGCCAGATTTAGTTGTAATAAATGGAGAAGACGAAGAGAAAAAACGTTGTTTGAAAGACTGAACTTTTACAGCCCTTGCATCACTCACACCGCTAACAAGATTATAACCGCTACTACTCGGAGAAAATATGAATAAACTATGAATGTGGCGAGATGCAAGTACTCGATAAGGTAGCCAATAAGAAAGTAAAAAGCAGACCGCTACGTTCACTTCGCATTTTTTGTTTGCTAATTTCCCCAAAAATTATTCATAGACACAGCCTCACACTTTACGAATCTCGAGTGTACTCGACACAAGAAAATCCCATCTGTGAAATTTATTTATACTTCGCGACTCAAAAAGAAAAGATTGTATCAAAAAATGAAGAAACAATGCATCCTCCCAATTGCTAAGTTGCTAATGTGCTTTGCTAATGAAAAGTAACAAGATCCGGATTACAAGAAAGAGACAGCAAATATTATTTTTTCTTCACACTCAACCAAATTCTTTGAACTAGTAAGCATTTGAGCTGAGCTATTATTTATTAAGGCATGCCTCCATTTTATTTGGTGGCAGTGGCGGTGCATCAGCACAAAAGAACAGAAGCATAATACAACAACAATAATACAATAAAATAATAATCCTTTTTCTTATTTGAATTTGCTGAGTGGAATATGACGCAGAAAAGTCTTTGATATTTGCTACAATATACAAGATAAGCCTAACTTTACTAGTAGTAAATTACTACACAGCAACACCAAGTTTAGCTCAAACGTGCATTCCTTCGTTTCGGTTTTCTCTCAAGATGCGCATTCATTCATAGCATTCAATATTAAAAGGAATTTTTATCACCACACAATAAAAACGCGAGAAAGAAAACATACACTGAGAGTTATAAAAGGAGGATTTAATTCTTTGAAAGGGATGACTTTAAAGGGACTAAGAAGGAAGCGACTTATTAAGAAAATACGAGAGAATACGGTTCGGCACACGATTCATATTTTATTTTCTATATATTTCATTTCTCCATTTCCCCCGAATTAATTATTATTATTTGTTGCTGTCATTATCACAAATTTATATTAATTCATTTCATATGAAATAAAGGGAGAAAGAGCAACTCTAGACTGGTTGGCAATTCCGAGAACAAATCCACTTAACATCAACGAGATAAAACGATCAACAATGATAAAAACTGCGGATGAATCTTAAGGCACGCAAAGCTGCAACTCAATCAGATTTGTTCCACAATCACACATAATGACCGCCCAGAACAGCAATTCATTTTCATTTCTGAAAAATTTACGATCTCCACTAAATATTCACACTCGTCGATAATATCTTCGGCTGGTGAAAATAGAATTTTAATCTTGACTTGGGCAATTGCATTTTATTAATGAGATGACACGAAGAAGGCAGAGGACTTCAAAGGAATTTTAACTCTTTAAGCAGCCGCACGGACTCAAGATCACGATTTTTCTGAAACGCTAATCGGTTTTTGTTTCGTTGCTGTTTCGGGGTGCGCAAGGGAGCAAAGGGAAGGAATTTGTGAGGAGAGAAGTCCATTATCATAATTATATTTATAGTTATTAAATTAGGTAAGGTAAGTGGTTATATATTGACATGTGATTGCAGTTTAAGGAGATGAGACTTTGAGTTGAGTGTCAGCGCAACACTCAAATTAGATAATGGGGCAGCAAGGCACTTGACTCGAAGCAGCTTACCAATAATAAACGTGTCAACAAAAAATTGAGGGAGGCGATATCTGCTTTACAATTTACAATAAACCAGAACTGCCTCCTATTTATTCCCCCAGCGAACGTTCTGGCTGGCCGACAAAAAACACTCAATTTATTTTTCGTCATTCTTTCTTCTACTTTATGAAGAAGTTCGGTCCAACCGAAAAACTGTCGGTTGTTCAATATGCATAATATTTTTACAAGGGATTTATTTTGCTGTGCTTGTGCTCAGCACAAGTCCAGCAAGAGCGCAAAATATGATTAAACCATAAATGGGAAATATTATTATATACCTCTGTAACTTTTGTTCTGGCTCTTGCTGCGGTAAGAGCTGAGGAAGCTGAAGGTCTGTTTCGGTAATTCTTTTCTCTTGCTTGTGCATGTGTCGTTTCGTCTCACAATTATTTTACGAGCCATTTTTTCTGAACGACTCTAATTTACAGTCATAATTTTTCATCTAGGGGAAAGATAAAAATATTGAGGATGAAATGAAAAGAAAGACGGCAAAGGAGCAGTTTGTTCTTAGGCGTGCACTCATATTAGGTGGTACAAATGAGCATATTTATTTTTATTTGGTTGTGAATATATTGGAAAGGAAATCGGTCAAGTGTGAACATTTCAATATGTAAATCCAATTTCGGTTCGTGTTTGTGATGATGTGAATGTAGTTTTGTTGAGTGTTTTTGTGGGCAGCGAAGCGTTGCACTTTTTCATTCCAAAGAAGAAGAGTCCGAAGAGAAGAAAGAGTTCTTAGTAAAAAAGGGAAAAGGATAATATTATTGGATAAGCTGTCTATTTACTGAAATAAATGAGCGACATTCTTCTCCCTGTTACATATTTCCACCCTTTCACACATGAGATATGTAAATAGGGAACGAACGGCACTTTTGCTAAAGCTGCTAAGAAAGTAACTCTTGTCTTGAACAGTATTATTAAATTGATGCATTGAATTGATGGTGATGTTGGTGATGGTTTACGATGTGTCCGTCGCTCCGCTCTTGCTCGGTACATGAGTTTGAGCATATATTTTGTGGCTGTCGAAGAAGAAGAAGCACGGTCATTTCAAATTATCATTTGATGATACGCTCACCACCTCTTTTCCCTGCTCTCTCAATTCATATTTTCTCAACTAATTGTAAATAATAATGAGTCTGGGCATTTCGATGGTGTTGTAAAGGGGTGCACTGCGAACATAAATTCTCCTCTTCTCTCTCGTCGCTCTTGTTGGCAGTTGAAGAATTAACTTTATACTTACTCTAGAGCTCTCGCCTCTTTTCTTCTTACTTTACCTGCTTCGCCTCTGGCCTTTTCCGCTTCTCTCCTCTCCCAACAAAATACCGAGTAGTCTGCACAGGCTGGGCTTAGGTAGTGCACACATAAAATTGCATTGATAGCGAAAGAGCTACTATATTTTTTATTATTATCATAATATAATTCGCCTTTAATTAACTCTGAGCGAATCGCCATTTAGCTGGTGTCTTAACCAAACAATAAATTTCCCCTTGTGCAATAATATTAATAACAATAATCATCGACGATCATCAACATAATGATAATGTGGTCAGTCAGCTAGTGGTGGTGAGTCACATCAGAAAAACAGTCACTCCTTGCTCCATTCAGCACATCATGCAAAAAAAAACTGGAAATTTTCTTCATGCTCAGATATCCGAAAAGTAGTCTACTTTACATTACTAATCGCATGGACAAATTATGAAAATGCTTCTGCCTTCTGCACTACATCATTGCTAATATTTATTTGTAGAGTAGTATTATTCTACATATATCAAGTTGGACTTTTCGCTATAGTCCTGGTTTTCTCAGTTGTGACCACTTGAGCAGCCCAATTCCGAGACCAAAAGCTGCTCTTGCTCTTGCTGATATCAATTTGCGATAAGAAAGTTTTTTTAAGCCAACTGAGTTTCTTCATGTGTGTAGACGGGAGTCAATTCAGTGAAATGCATTTATATTAGGTAGCACACAACCAACAAGACTTTCCTACTCTTCGTCGTCTTCAAAAAAGTAATTTCATTAATATGTCTTCTGTGCTCACTTTGCTCTGCTTTTTTATGTTTATGTTGTCTGCGTGTACATTCTTAAATGAGCAACATTTGTTCAGTGTTTGGTGGCTGCATCAAAGAACCACTCAACTAATTGTTCAACAACAAACAATGGAGTAATAATTGTAAATTCCGATGAAGTAGTTGCAGTATTGCTTTCAATAATTAAACCCGTTTATTTTATGTCTTTTTTCAAGATTAGCTTCAAAGTCTCTCAGCCTTACCTGCTTATTCTGGTCTACATCGTTTTTATATATTAATTTGTATTACATTTTTATTAAATATTATTATATTATTAAGATGATAATGATGACGTAAAAGTCAAAGTAAATTTTACTTGTGGATAATTTTTTATTCGTCTCTAATAATAATGGTTAGCTCTCTTCTGGCTTCAAAATGAAGTGGAAGTGGCGATGAGTTTGCTTGGTAAACTTAATTAGTTTTACTCAGGGAAATAATCTAGAGTTGTTTTTGTGGTTGAGTTTCCTCTTATATTCTTTCAAATAGAATGGACACAACGTGTAAAACTCTATTTGATATACTGCAAATAATTAGTTGAGCAAAGCAAGCAAGCAAAATGTTGGTTCGTGTTTTCACCCATTCGTCTGCTTTTCTAGCCAAGCAAGGTTTTTTTTTGTATGTATGTACCTACATGTATTTCACTTTTTATAACTTAATTAAAATTGTTTATTAGGTGTGATGTGTGTGATGCGGTGGGTGGAGCAAGAAATAATAACATTATACCTACTTTTTGCAAATCATCGGACGTGAGCAACGCGTGTGAGTTATGACTTCATAGCTTTTGCTGCGTAAAGCTTCAATTCATTGCCATCTTTGCTTGTAACTATTTAATGTGTTCACTATTTTATATTAGACACTGACAATTTTAGAATACAATGGTCGAGTAGACCAATAATTGCACACAAAATTACCATTAAATAAATGAAAAGTGATTAATTCTTCGCTAAATTGTATGCATGCTGGCCGCACAGGAAGCTCTATAAACGTCCACATTTAAAAAACTATGCATTCATAATAAAATATTTATGCGGATATTGCGGATGCACTTTGTTTGTTCACCTTAATCTGTATACAGTTTCCGGAGTTGGAGCAGCCCTAGGCGTAAAAATTAATATCTCTCAGAAGTATTAAATATGAAATCACATTGTTTGTATTCTTAAGTTCTGATTGCACCACATGTTATTAAAATGTGACCATTGTTTAATTTTTAAGAAATAAAAATTGTCTGCTCTGGTTTTATTTTACGCGTTTATCCCTCGAGAGTGTGTCTTGCCTGCCTCCAGGGGAAGAACTCACTGCCTCAGTGGTGCCACCCAGCACGAAGTCCTCATCATCAACACCATCACCGTCACATTATTTTTTCGCGCAGACAGAGAGAAAAATTGCGGAGTACCCACGTAAATCATTGTATACACACAGGATGTGTCAATAAAACCTACTCATTTCGTAGCCCGAGTTTTTTCACCTGACACACAACGAAAAAAATAGAGAAAGGAATTCCACTCCCATTCCGTTTTTAATTTTTCATTATTATATTCTCCTTTCCCATTTTTATTTGCATAAGTAATCGTGTAAGTGGAAACTTATTGTGTCCCGACTCCTGACAAACCAACCTCAACCCAACTTCAAAAGAAAATGGAGCGGTTGCACACTCATAAGTAATAATTGGTGTAATAAGAAAAGCTGAGAAACGGGAAGCAAAAAGATCGTTTCTCGATAGCGCCACACCAATCTCAAAATGTAAGCGGTGATTTCGGATACAAGCTGGAGCAAACATTGCCACAAAAATATTATATTCTAGCTGTAATGGCTGCTCGCAAGCAAACAAACGGGTAGTAATCATAAGTTCACTGAAAATCAACAGAAAGTGAGACATGCACAAAAATAAAGTAGAGGAATATCAACAGCGTAGGCACACACACAATCCTTCCATGAATTTTTATTTCGTTTTTCTAAATATCCCATTCTCACCCTTTTCCGTATCCAGAATAAAAATATAGTGATTTCGGGTCAATTTTAAAAAGCAGTTTACGTGCAATTGACGCGGACGCAGAGCCAGAAACACAAAGAGAAACAGGAATATAAAAGCAGTTTATGAATTTTTATTTGCATTTCTTATTACACTTTTATGATTGCCATTGCCGTTGTACTTTACTATTCACAATTAAATATTGAGTGCCGTGTTTCTGTGTCCACATTTTTGTGATCGCGATACGATATGGTTTATGGGCACGAAGCATGCATGTCAAAAAGTGCATATATGTACAAACAAACAAATATTCACCTATGTTTTTTTCTTTTGACATGGCTCTGGATGGAGTGGACACACGAACAGAATGAAAATGCACGCCTCATGATTTTTTAGGTAAACATAGAAAACACAATAATAGTAATAATAATATTGCATATCAAATTCGCGTGTTATTTTCCATCGTCATATCATATCGCAACGTGTGAGAAACGGGGAAATGCATGTAAATAACTTTTTTTTGTAGATTTTTCTAAAAAATGAGTGTTTAGTTTTTCTAGGATATTTTGTTTCACTAAAAAAACCTGTCGTGATTAGCATCAAAAAAGTGTATTTTTCAAATGGAGAACTCATCATCATTTTTCATGCAGATCGTGAAAGATCATGCTCATCTTCACGAAGGAGGCGGACGGGTCACATTTCACAAAACAGCTCTTTGCTAATAATGCCATTACAACACCACTTTAAATAATATAAAATACTGCGCTAATATTTGTTAGAAAAAAAAACAAGTTCCATTTCTGTTAGCTTTTAAATAAATAATATAATTTTGGTGACAGGAGAAAACAAAGGGAAAAATAAGTATAATTTCGTTTCTCCGAAGGGGATTGAATTGTGCAATGAAAATGTAAACAAGTAAAGTGAGCACGGCTTCGTTATATCTATCAAAAGGCGGAGTTCAGTTGAACACGCCAAAGTAGATTTAAAATGTACTACACAACCCAAACACATGCAAAAGATTTAATTTACGTTGTGTTTGTATAGCTTCAAAGTAAAATATTGTTCAGTGCATGTGCATGCACACCACGCATTGGATTCGTAACTGTATCCATTTCGTTACAATATTATGATTTTTTGTCAACATTTTCACCCATGTGTACTTTATAGGATTCATTATATGTAAAAATATTGGTGGACTTCTTGCAGAGAAAGAAAATGAGAAAATGTTTCAGGCAGAGTGAAGCAGCGATCTGCTACACTGCTTTGTGACCACGAATTAATTGTGTACTGTGTGTCAAAGACAGAGTGTTCACTGCCAATGAGTGAGTGCAGACTGGCTGCGCTGAGCAGGCATATTTTCAACTCCATAATATTTTATGTTGGCCATAATTTCTTACGGCTGCAGAGAGTCGAGTGGTAATTACACGTTCACTAGCTTGACCTGTCCACAACAACAAACAAACAAAATAATATTCATGCTGCTCTGAGCCGCGATGATGTCAGCCTGAGAAAAGAAAGCAGCTTTTTTTCTCTTGAGCTCGACTAATAAAGAAAAAGTGTCAACTGAAAAGCCTGCCTCTCTCTCTCTCTAGTTGAGTTGGAATGCAGAGTGTGCAAACATGACAATGTCTTACTATACTATACCTACTCAATGAGCTTTGATATCAACTTTGTCGGTGAAGCCAATAAATGAGAAAAAAATAGGAATAAAATGTCTCTATTTTGACAAGCAATTTTAGAATTAAAAAATTCAATTACGCTGTTCACTTACAAATGGTGTGATTAGCAAAGAAGATACAAGATAAACAACAATTTTTACTGTCAACTTCTTCAATATAGAGAAGTAATGTTGTTGTCTCGCAATAATGGGATTTTATGTAATTACTAAATTACTATGTATTTGAGCATTGTATTTTTTGCCATTTCGATAAAAGTTTGAAGAGTGTAATGACAAGATTAACAACGTTATTGTGGGGTGAAATGTGCTTATTATAACTTCATTTTCAATATTGCAGCCAATTATTATTCTTTCCTACAATAATTTTAGCTTCGTGTTGAAAGTTGGTGTGAATGATATTTCCTCACCTTTTCTAATTAACTTTTTTTCTCTTTCGTCTTATTTTATTCTTTTGTAGTTTTGTTGTATGACTTGTTGATTTTCTGAGTGCCTTTTTTGCACACCAAAAAATGCCGAAGCCAAAAATGTCCAAAAAATTTAAATATGAATGAATCGACTTCTCTTGACATCTGACTTTAAAAATGTGTTTGCTTCTTTAAAACTCTGTATGTGTTCATTTACTCTTTGCTCAATGTGGTAAGTTACGTATGTTTGCGAAAAGTGTTAGCGGAGCATACAATTTTAGGAAGAAACGAGAACCCTTTTTTTAGAAGTGAATGAGTGAACAAACAAGGGAAAAAGACATGCCGCATCTCTCAAATATTGTAATAAATATCTTCTTGGACACAAGTAATAATAATATGATCATACTGATAATTGCTGGTTGCGTTAAGGTTATGAGGTGCAGTGGAGGATGCAATGTGTGCATTTCTTTCTATCCACTTCTTGTTCTCGGCGGTGTTGAATGTGGAGTAAAGCAGAGAAAGAGTTGTGAGTTGAACAAGAAAATTGTGAAGACCAGTACTAATTTCATTACATTTTCATGCCGTGTTAAAATCCGGTTTTAATCTGCTCACCAATGCAACTACTGCAAACATGCACACGGTGTAAGAGAGATGATGAGCAGTCAGCCTGTCTGTCGCTGGATTTATGCAGATTTATTGTAAACACATCAAAATATGCTTCCTCTTCATTTTTTTTCTCCTTCTTATATCATAAAAAATTACAAATAAATAGCAAATAATAACAATGCTGTGGCTTTAACTTGCAAGGAAAAAGAGAGAAGAGCGGCGAAAAGTCTTTCATTTCCCTGCTTCCATTTTCTTTTGCCTTACGCAGAATACTAATTGCCACAATTTCAGTTCATGTTTCGCCACAATAGCCGTTACTGAATATTATTGAAAGAAACATTGGAACCACAGCACAGAAATCATAAATGGAGAGAGAGAGAAACTGTATTTGAGTAGCTCGTTGCTCAACGGGTTTGTACACATTTTATGAAAATTGATCATGATCCTTCGCGATAAAAAACGAATTTACGATTTTTCAAATTTAAGCCAGGAGATTGAATTCAACTAGTAAATTGATTGGGAATTACCCAAAAATCGTTATCTTTATTACAAATCCCAAAGTAAATAAAAGCTTGTTTGGATAGTTAGTTCTTCAGTAGCATATTACACTTGAGTTTTACAACATGTTTTTCGCTAAGAGAGAGAGAGAGGAAAAATGTTTCACTCTAGTTGAGTAATTGAATGTGTTTAGGAAAGAAAATAAGGTGCACAGCATGAGCTCGGCAAAAAAGATGGTTAAAGTTCTAATGAAAAAATTGCAGACAAGTGAGTAATGGAATCGGAGGAAGAATAAAATAAAGTAAGTATTTAATTAAGAGAATTACAGCTAAATCTATTTTTGTTGCTAAAAAGGACAGGACTGAGGGCAACAATTGTCTGATTAGGATGCATCTCAAGTACAAAAGTGATTAGGCACTTCTGCTCTGACTCTGGTAATCGAAGGTGAATGAGAAAATCAGGTTAGGGTTAGACTTTTTAAAGGAACGTGGAGCAAACCTAACAACTGATGGGACTTGTACGAAGAACGAGCATGGTGATGTTTTTAATGCAATTTTATATATTTTATCATCCGGAGGCTTTTAGAAGAAAAACCTGAAGAAGAAAGGATGAACGAGAGCAAGACAAGAACAAACTCCTTCTGCTACAACAACAAACAATTACCTTTATTATTATTGTTCTTGTGTTAGTTATGATTATTGCGAGCATCCACATATTCTTTTTTCGTTCGTAAACTCATTATTATCATTGTATTTCCCATTACTGTTTTTTCATCCTTCCCCAGTGTGTAATAATAATATTTTGTGCATACACACAACAATAAACTAGTCAAATAATAGAAAAACACTCAGCGTAAGTCAATCCAAGTGAAGTGAATGGTTAGCAAAAATCTAGGTGTAATTTGTTATTACAGAGTTGATTATCATTTTATTATAATTTATTCTTTTGTTGGATTTGCTCGCTCGCAAGTGTAATTAATCGTTGTGATATGAGTGATGCTTCCCCTCAGCAAAACTAAACTGCCCACGCATCATCATAATCAATGCTTTAATCGTAACAAAACACACTTTATGGCGATGCTGAAGATTACAAGAATAAAACATTTTTACGCGACTCACTTTGGTCTTTCTTGTCTGCTGCTTTATACGCTCCATTGCTAATGAGCGTTGTTGTGTCTGTGTGGGAAATGTTGTCGGTGCGCAGCCAACAAGGTGACATACAGACAGCATCCTACATTATTACTTTTTATTATTTACTCTTCCCAATTCCCAACCGTTTCGCGCTCCGCTTGGTGTTTACTTAAATTATTCTTTGTGTCTTGTCTACTTACCTGTACAACATCCGGATTTACATGTTTCCATTAATATTTAATGGAGTATATTTAAACACACAAAGGTTTGTTGTAGTAATTGATTATCTTTACACCAAGCTTCGATGGCTCGCTGATAAACATAAAACAAGTGAGACAAGGTACAAGACAACAAATCACCTTGAGTCGGTCATAAAATCAGTCTGTGGATGGACACACGCATACGTCACTCATCTCATTCTCTCATTTCTTCCTTTCCGGCTAAAGTTCATAGGTCACTGTTGCAATGCAATAATAATATATAATATTGCAGGAGGAAATAGATAATGGTCCACTTTTTAATTGTTCAGTACACTATATTAGTTATTTTTGATGAGAAAAGCGGCGTTCTGGTAATTTTGTTTGTTGTGTGTTCACTTTTTTGTCAGCGATTAGCGCACAACAAACAAAAGGGTAATATTATATTTTCTCTGTGTGCACACACTGAGCTAAGGGAGATGACTTGCAAAGATAAGGCCGCTTCTTGAGTATACGCGAAAATTTTAATGATACCATGTGATATGATATTATTTCTTTTCTTCAAGACGAGGATGATGATGATTGCTTACGTGATGGTCGTCACACAAAGTTGTTTCTTAAGTGTACGCATAAAGCTTGTCCCTATATTATGTATCATCTCATATGTAATAATATTAGCTTTTGATACCTCTGTTACACATAATAGCAATAAATACGCAACCGCGACTCAACGAATCACACGAGAAGGTTGCATTTCAGTTGAATTGAGGCTGGCCTTTAGGACGGATGGAATGGTCATTAATTTCGTATTCCAAGCAGAAATTGATATAAAAAATATTAAAAAGTTTTTTTTTTCGCTGGATGCGGCGGTAGCTTGTGAGAAGAGGGAAAAATCCACAATTTGTTAGTTTTTTTTCCTGTGCGCATACACATGGAATTTATGATTACTTAGGTTAGTGTATAATGCACCTTGTCGTTTGTAATAGTAATAATAGAACAAGTGTGCGAAAAAATGTATAAAGATGTTGTTCTCGATGAGGAGATGCATGGCTGTATAATAATGATATCATCAGCAGCGTGGAGTATCAAGAAAGAAAACGGAGAAGTGGTAATAAAAAGTGGTAGTTAGAGAATAGTTTTGCTCCTTTGGACGAGTTCTCTTGATGATGGTGGTGGCAGTAGTTGTTGTAAATAATTAGCGATTAGTTATGTTCACAAACAGACATGAGAAAAAATAATTACAAGAAATTTGCTCTCCTTTTCATTTCGTTTCCTTTGCGCTGTCTGTGCTGCTTGAGTGTGCGACGAAATAAAAAGTGATTGCCCAAAGCAGCAATATCATTTTGTACTATTTTACTTATTACACAAACTCAAATCAATTATTTTCAACAAAAAATATATTGCGTAATGAAATACGTAATTCTATTTATAATGAAATGTACTTTTTGTTATCTTGTCTCATTCATTTGTACAAATTTGCAAAAGTTTAACAATCTTAGCATTATATAATATCAATTTTGCCTTCAGACATGAAATAGTGACAAAATCAAAGCGTAATTAGCGGGAATTGGAACGGGAATGAACTCAATGAACGCTTGAAGAATTGGAAAAACTGGAGAATTGGGCCAGTCCGTTTACACGATTAAGTATAAAGAGTGACGCGTTTAATTTACTTTTATCATCGTTTTATGTAAAAGCGTCGGTTTACAAAGTGGATCTTTGAAATGGAATTTAATGTTTGTATCCCGTACATCGTGCGGTAATTTATGATTAATTATAAAGTCTAGCTGCGATAAGAAAGAACAATAAATAATAAGTTCACACGAAATTTTAATCCAACATGAAAATAAAATGTTCCAGTTTTTCCCGAACTACCTAAAATAAGACTCGAAAAAAGTCCACGTGTCTACATTTTGTTACATTTCTAGGAATCCCTCTGAAAGTTTGTGGAGGGTGGCGGGTGGAAATGATAATTAGGGAAATAATTAGACGCACCAATTTCTCATTGATTACAGCCTTCCACTCCACATTATTATGACTATTATTGGTACTAATAGATACTCTGAGCTTTTATTTTTAGATAAAAAAGAGAAGTTTACAAAGAGACTCTGTCCGACTGCCAAGAAAAGTCGCTTTTTGCTCTGTTATAATTTTAATTGAGGAAAGAAAAATAATTCATTTACAGAATGATCATCAACATTTTCAAAGCTAAGAAGCGCTGATAAAATAATAAGTACGGTGCAAAAGTGTGAGGGTCTACTGTGTGTGCATTTTAATCATTTATTGTAACCTTTCCGCTTCGCTTCAGTCCATTCAATTTTTCATAGGAATTATTATGTATAAACATAATGAGCTGTTTTGAATCGCGGCAGGCAAGGTGGCTTCAGATTCACCATAACTCATAAATTCTCAATGTTGTGTTTGAGCTCACGGTGAGTGCAAAAGTGTACGATTTAGCGCACAGACAATCTCGTCGAGTGAGAAATGAGAATGAATGGTATTGTATGTGTCTGTGTGTACCGATGTGGCTCTTCAAACCATTAACTCGGCTAATATTATACTTTGTGCGGAATAGCGATAGCGTAATAATATTTAATAATAATTATCATTTTTTCTTTCTCTCTCTCTCCATCTCTGCAGACAGTAGTAGGGGGAATCGGATATGAAATGAACACAAAATGATAATGTGGCTACATAATGAGCAGCAATAATGATAATGGTAGCACTCCAACTAAACATAATAATAAGGTAAACATGCCCATTGCACATTTTGTTATGTGAACTACAACACATTATTTTCAGTACGTCCATTAAGACTAAAACTTTGTTTCCCTCTCTATCTCTGTAACCTAACACCAGTCAAGAATTTGTAAGAAATTTTGTTAGGTTTATGTTGTGTGTACCTAAGTGTGTACATATCATTACATTCAATCTCCGACTGACGATTATGATTCATGAGCCTTTACCTTCAAAATCATTTTGTGGTCAAACATTGCAAACAGATTGCTCATTAGCATTTACACTTTGCACACAGACAATTCCTGCGAAAAGTATTACTTTTAATTGAATATGATACCAATAGAACATTTTTATTCTCCTTTTGCCACCTTCCTTAAATTTAAATTACTAACTACTCACAATTTCTGTCTTGCCTGTTCGAGGGAAACTCTTTTTAAGGGAAATTGAGTTAAGCTCTGACTGATCGTGAGTTGAGCGCGGTGTGTCCGCCTCTCTTCAACAAAAAATTGCCAGTGTGAGCCTGCGTGCATGGATGAGTACGAAATTGTTTTGTTTAATGTTTTGCTCCGTTTTTTTTATCACAGTTTATTCGATTTGTTGAGTGCAAAAATTATTTCATTTCCTCTACCCCCTTGCCTTTCAACAGTCAAGTAATGCTGTGTGTTTGCGTCATCGGCCTCATTGAGAGTTTTAAATGAGGCTGTCATTTTCACTAGCAAAGTCTTTAATATGTTTGCCACACTCATTGGAATGCGGTACCCTTCCTACTATACCCATAAATATTTTTCAAAAATGAGAAAAAAACACAATTAAGATTTTAATGGAGCTTACCAAATGATAGGCCAAACATTACATTAATTTAGCCACACAAGCACTCAAGAGCACAGGGTACACAACCCAAGAAAATGATTTTTCCGAAGAATAACTTTTATTGTTATTTTACTTTTAAGGGGATTTCTGTTGAAAAGGAGAGTACAGAAATAACATTTTTCAGGTTCAAGTTGAAAATCGATTTGATAAAAACTTTGGAGCAGGCAAGATTCAGACAGACGAGGTACACGTTGTATGTACGTGGAAAGCTGAAACCGAAGGCAACCAACTTGGCTAGATGAATAGATGAGGCATGCTTAAAAAATCTTGGTAAGCAAGCATGTTCAACAAAGTGGTCGCTTGTTTCATGTAAGTTGTATTCTTCGAGGAACCTGATGCAGAGAACACGATTTTTACTTAAGCTTGTTCTTGTGATTAGATTACAACCAGCGATTACCTTTGTTTTAATGTGTTTCAGTGTTGCGCACTCACAGCGAGACAAGGATGCATCCAAGTGGATTCACGCAGAGAAGACTCATTGAAAGACACAAAGGAAAAAATGTGGACATAAAAATTGCAAGGAAAAGAAAAATGAGCTGGCGCAAAGCAGGGAACAGGAAATGAACCCTGTTTTTCACAGTTTGCAAATACAAGTGATACAATATTAAATATTAAACGTGTTGCTGTCGTTCCGTTCCATCCGCGAACCTGGACATTCTCGATGAGAAATGGGACTGTTTCATATCAATATCGTCATCAACGAAGGGGAGCACTATAAATATACATAATATTTTAGTGCAAAAATGTGAGAGATGAGCACGGAGCAGCGAATTAGCATTGTTTTCGGCCCGGGAAGCACCACATTACATTTTCCTGCTGACGGAAAACAAACGAGAAGATTGCTCAAGTTGCTACTGGTCTTGAAAAATTTTCTCTATTTTCTTATTTTTATTCCCAGTCTAGGTGCACGGTTCACTTTTTCCGAGTCGTGCGTTGAATTGAGTAGGCCTTGGAGTGGAAGTTGTGGAAGCGAAAATGAAAAAATGCAGCAACAGCGGGTAGCGAGCAGCCACCACCACCACTATAATGTTTTAATTTAGTAGTTATTCTGTTTGACTAGTCTAGCAGAAAGTTGAAGTTGAAAAGTACTAAAATATGTATTTATAAAAACGATATTAAAATGAAAATGGTATTTTTTTCTTTTGATCCTTATCAGGGTCAATTTGAGAAATATAAATTAATGATAATAAGATGGCAATGGCGTCGAAAAAATTGCATCCGATTAGATAAAGAGGCTGACGTCTTTCTTCCCATCTCATTAGCATTTTTAAGAAATAAAATTATGCGTGCATTGAAAAATGGGCAATTATTGAGGAGGAGAAAAATTATTGCGGGAGCAATTGATACTTTTTCCGGGCAACTGTTCTCATTAATAATGGCGCTAAATAACAGAGATTAGCAAGCACAGACATCTAATTTTGTTCGAAAAGGCAATAAAAATTACTAAAGACTGGCAGTGCCAATTCCTTGCGTTTAAAAAATCCGCATAAAATTTCGCAAAATTAGTTTTTTCTTTGATTATGCCACAGATAAGTGGGGAAAATGGTTTCCCGGTCCATGCAATAGATGTGATGTGAATAATGCGCAGCGTAGAAATTAGTTTATTTTTTTGGCGTTGTCTTGTCTATACGTTTTATCCTTATCGGTCACTCATAAGCATCTATTAGTTCAAGTCAGTCATTGTCTTATCACCGCTGATTCTTATCAAACGTGCACGATTGAGTACAAAATCAGCAAAAAAAATTAAAAAGTACCGTCGTCGTTTGCAAAACCAATAATTAGTTCTATTAGTTGATAGCATACAATATTTGTGGAAAGTGAACTGTTTTTATTTTAGAGCAATTAAAGATGGTCAGAGATTGTACATTTACGAAAGTCTGCATCATGCTGTCTGCCTCTGCTCCCACGCAAGAATAAAAAATCAATTAAATTTTAATGGTCGTTAATACACTATTTAATTGCATCAATCTTGTTTTTCCTCTAATTGTTACAAAAATGTGTTGCGTTGATTTAGATGTAACAATCATTGAAAAGATCCATTAGCGGAGACAACAAGGATTATTAGCCACCTTTCATCACGTCATCCTATCAGCGAAATAATATTATGCTTATCAAATGATGATAAGCGTTTTTATGGCTGCCTCTGCGGAGGTATTAATGTGATAAGCATCTAGACCTACAGTGTGGACAAAAAATATCTTTTTTAATGAAGAATGTGATCAGCACACCGTGACAAGTGCTACTGTACTGCATTGCATACTTTTTTATTGCGTATTTTATTATTGTGGAGGCGGAAGTATTTGTCATAATATTGTTGTGCTCGTCAGGTTCATCATCGTCATCATCAGCAACAAACGCTCTTTGCTGTCTAATTGAATCGAAAAATTATGATTATTAATTTTTATTTCTTTTCTCCTATACGGGGAAAATCATGATGGTTATCAATGACTAATGATATGATACACATAAATAT
This sequence comes from Cyphoderus albinus, assembly GCA_021029165.1. Taxonomy (NCBI): domain Eukaryota; kingdom Metazoa; phylum Arthropoda; class Collembola; order Entomobryomorpha; family Paronellidae; genus Cyphoderus; species Cyphoderus albinus. The sequence continues at coordinate 4,264 of VYYJ01001236.1, read as the reverse complement.
TTTTTGAAAGATATGCAGCATGTATGAATCTATCCCACTTTAGCTAATCAACACAAATTACAAGAAACGATGCTTCTGCTGTATGCTTCTTATTTCGGGTTTCCCGAGTAGTATGCGTAGTCTATTGATACGTGCAGACAGAAGTTTTTATGATGGATGCAAAGTGGTCCGTGTCGGTGTTTGAAGGGGACCGCTTGCTGTGTTCAACAATAATATATTGTCAATTTTACTGTACACAAATGACATTATTGTTCAATGTTCAGTTATGATACAATTATGCATAATATGGTTACTTCAAAGTGAGTGGAGTCAGTAAAAAAGGCAGGAAGTTCTCAATCTCTCGCCGTCTCTTCTTTCGTTATTTATGGAACAGAAACAAATTGAGTGAATTACCTTCGAGCATTATATTCTGTACGGACGGAGGAGGAAAATGTAAATGCTTATACTTGATGTTTATACACATTCATTTACTTTATGGAGCACCTGTCGTTGTCTGGTACTTGCACGCAAAACAAATGAGTAGATATATTTAGAACGATTAGTGAGCAACTTGAAATGGCTGTGATCTACTATGCTAACGGCGCATACGGTAATTTGATGACAGTCAGTTGGCACAAATATCCAAAAATTTCGTCAATAAAAATAATGACTATGATTTGTATTGTATGACAAATTTGGAAGCATTACAGCAAATAAATGAGAGTATAGCATGATGCCCCTTTTTAATCTTATGCAAGCAAGCAAAGAGCTATTATTGACTTTTTGGGGGTGGTTTGGCTAATGGAGACTCACTAAATGTCATTTTGGTGTAGATGTTTTTGGAACAGACGGACAATGTATGTAATTGACTTTGTGTCCAGTCGATTGTCCACATGGTGCAGAAATAAATGTTGAGAATAAAGACAAAGAGGAAATTGAATTTTGGAAGTGAAGTCGAACTGTAGCGTGACATATTTTCTGCCGTAAGCAATTAGTTGGAGTGCAGCGAGCATGTTTTATGGTAGATGGTGATTGGTAGCGTGTGCTCATATAAATCTCTCTAGGGAACTAATTACCAAATCTCTCTCCAAACTATGAATGACCATCAGTCAGATTGAAAATGATAAAAGGTAATAGAGTACTACAGAAAACAGTTAAGTTCAAGGAAGGAAACAAACGCTATTTCAGTCAAAAGAACAACTACATTTTTTATTCTTTTCCATATTTTTTATCTTTTCATTTTCTCAAGTACATCATTTTTGTTTTCGGTTTTTTCCTGAATTTGATTAATTATTTTAATTTGTTGAACTACTATGAATCTTTGATGTCTTAAATGAATTTGTTTTTGAAGTATAGTAAAATCTCAATGATTTTCTTTTTTATAACTTGGCATCCTTTATCTTTTTGTTGACTTTCCCCAAAATCCTGATTTCATTAATTGTAATAATTTAACATTACTTTAGTTAAGGGACTGATTATATTAATGTTTTCCCTCGATTGTAAATTGATTAACATTTATCTCTATATAGGTTTTTTACATGATTTAATATTTTACTATGTATTCATAATAGTAACTTTTTCACTGACTTTCTGTTCTCGACGCTGTTCGGCTAATTAAATTACAGTTCGTGTAATCGTAAGAACGTATAACGTAAATGTTTTTAAAGAGAGAGAAACATAATAATAAATTAATAATTAATGCATCAGTTACAAAATAATCTTTAATATTAAAATACTTTGTATGTATATTGAGGACTTGCATAAAAATAGGAATAAGGTATAAAGATTTCTCCTCTTTATCCAAGGAAAAATATTTTTAAGACAGATTAAAACAACAAAAATGCTCACTGGTATAACCACAGTCAAAAATAAAACAACTGAAATTAATATGATTATTATAAATCAATAGCAATTACTTTTTGCGCACAGTTCGATAAAAAAAAATGGAGAAACTCTGCTCCTTAATACTCGTCATGGTACATCTTTCTAAAGATCGAACTATCTACTAAACTATGCAACAATTTACACACTTTTGCTCACACCTCTTTTCAAACACTAATTAAGCTTTCTTTGTCTCACAGTCTTGCGGAGAAGTCTTTGACAGGACTGGGCCCACCATTGTTGAAGCGCTCACCGGACAGCAACATGGCAGCATGGACAGCTGCAGCGGCCGCAGCAGTCGTTGGAATCACACTGGAGGGCAAATGGCCACCATGCACTGGAGAAGTGTTCACTGGAGAACTTGATGGAGGAGTGCCGTTGAACAGTGAGGTTGGTGTTCCAATTGAAGCGGCCTCCAAACTGAGCTGCTGCTGCTGGTGGTGATGACTCTGGAGAAGAGATTGTGCCGAGAGGAAAGCAGCAGCGTAGAATGGATACGCCGCCGGAAGTAACGACGCTGCAGAAACGGCTGCAAAGTTATTTACTCCAGAAATACTAGGCGCTGAGGATACCAAGGAGGGTGAGGTTGTAGCTGGAAGTGAGGGTTGGAGGGAACTATGTTTAGGTAAATTTTTGGGGGAACTTGAGACGTTACTTTTGGCACTTCCCGCATCTGACTCACGGGAGTCGGGTCGCCCAACATGAGCGGTATGGGCATTCCGACCACTCAAACTGCTAAGTGCAGAATGGACACTTTCGGTATCGTTGAGGGTGGGTGCTTGCTTGTTAGTGTTGACTCCATCGAACCGGAAGTCCTCATCTTCCAAGAGTTCGTTGGAGGGGTCCAGCCTTTCTTCCGACCCAACATCGGACACTGAAATGGACACAGAATCGGACAGTACACTATCACGACCACCGCGATTGTCTTCATCCTCAATGTCAAAGTTGGACAAGGGTTTCCCATTTGTCAACCCTTTGTCGATGTCAGTCTGCTCTTGCTGTTGCTTGTCTTTGGCGATGAGATTCTCAATGGAAAAGTTATTGGTGTTGTGAGAAGCTACACGACGACTCTTTACTTTCGTCAGTGGAGGTGAATCTGCAGGTGAAATGAGACGTTCCTTTTCATCCTCATTGTTGTTATTATGGTGGGTGGAGTCAGTATCAGAAGAGCTGGAATGAAACCGTTTGTTTGGGACGTGTTGACCTCCACCACTTACTCCACGCTTAAGTTTTGCTGATTGTTCTCTGAGAGATTTGATAGCGAGTGTGGCTTCTTTTAAATCCTCGATATCCTTCGGGGTCATGGCGAATTGGCCTGAAGGATGTTGAGGGTGGTGGAAGGCTGGATGAGCTCCCGCAGCATGTAAGTGACTATGACCGTGGAGGCTGCCCGGTTGGTGACCTCCAGTGAGACCGTTAGATGGGTGATGAGGATGGTGGTGAGCATGAGGATGATGACCGTGGAGGTGGGGATGGAACATATCACGGGGTGGAGAGTAGCCCGCTGCTGCGAGGAGACGGGCATCACCCGGCCCTGCGAGGAACATTGGATGTGGGGCTCCATGAGATCCGTAAGGAGGAAGTCCTCCAAACTGAACACCGTGCAGTCCATTCACTGCGGCAGCGGCGGCGGCGGCAGCAGCTGCCGCGGCTGCTGGAGAACTCAAATGGTGCGGGAGTTGAGAAGAGAAAGGAGGGAGCCCTCCCATGCCCATCATCCCTCCAATTGGAGGTGACATGTTCATCGAAGGAACGTTCATCGCTGCTGAGATCCCGTTCGGAGCGCCAAGCGAGGATGGTGAGCTTGCCGCTGTTGGTGATGGTTGACTGTGATGCATGCCTCCGGCTGCGGAAACTGCGGAAGATGAGTGCGAACTAAAGGAACCGAGAGTTCTTTCCAGTAATTCTTTGTCACACTTGGGCAATTTAAATCTTTTGCGGCGACGAAGGAATGAGCCGTTTTCGAACATGGACAACGCATTTGGATGCAATGTCCAGTAAGCCCCTTTCCCGGGCCGGTCGGGGCGCCGGGGAACCTTGACGAAACAGTCGTTAAAGGATAGATTGTGCCGCAGTGAGTTCTGCCAGCGTTGTGTGTTCTTTCTGAAATTTGTACAGAACCCATTTTTTGTCATTGCTACAGTTTATTGTGGAGAATAAAAATTTCTCATGCTTCATGTCACATGAATCTTGTGTTTCAAAGGTTATGGAGAAGCATATGAACTTGATTATGAAATAATGCCGATTTCTGGTGACAATAAAATACTGTTTAATTTTGAACGTGAATTAAATTTTACCTGTAATAAGGGAAGTTGTCCATGATGAATTTGTAAATGTCGCAGAGTGGGAGCATCTTCTCTCCCGAACTCCAAATCGCCATTGCCGTAAGGGAAATGTAAGAGTA